>JASANB010000511.1:0-125410 GCA_030248155.1 Sabatieria punctata | reverse complement strand
TACTGTATAAGCACTGGAGGCAGCTTTGTACCTACCTATCTTTTTTCCGCACAAGACCTTTTTGTCCTTTTGGTCATCACTGTGACTACGTACCGACGTTGCCTGCAATTTAGAAATCGACTTCTGAGATCTATGCTCAAAGAAAAATAACCTAATTACAGTCATAAACGCGACTCCGAATCTATTTTACCTTAGATTTAGATTTGTTGTCACCGAAAGGCAGTGATGACATGACAGGTAGATAGATGGGATGGACTTATATTTTGACTTAATGAATGAAACAATTTTGCGACAAGCAATCGTTTGCAGCATGAGCTGTTGCGCTCATTTGTCCTTAGTACTGCTTATTCCCCTTCTCTTATGGTGTAACTTGCGATTTTCCAGCTTTCCTACTTTCGGGGAGGCGATTTGTGACATTGGAAAACCAACAAAACTTGGTGTACCGCACTGTGTACCATAGGGTACCGCACGTCCTAACCGTTTCCGTTTTTCTGGAGAGGCGATTTCTATACGCGCCTGCATTATCTAGGGTAACGGGGATCTGATTCATGGACGACTAAAAACTACTGGACACGAATCGACCCCAACGCCCGTTTCCACAGTAGGCCTACTTTCAAATGGCCGTATCTTTGGAACTGTTCGACCTACAATCAATATAAATACATCTTTAGAATCGCCAACGCGTGGGGAATCCAATTCCGTGCTCAAGTCGCTTCCATAGTGACCATATAAAAAGTTCATTTTTTTTCATGGCGCAAATTAGGATTACCAAGCAACGTTGCGCAGATTAGAATGCAAATTCAACCAGAGCTCAAGCCACACAACTTTGGTCATGAAGCCCAAAACCCTCCGACGCATCTGTAAGAAGTTATTCGCAAAAAACTATAAATTCATTGAACTTGGAAACGGTCTGTAGTAATCCTGATGTTATCGATTTTTTGGCGTGTCTGCTGCAGCGCCTTGCCTGGTTGGTCTGGTCAGTGTTCGCGTGTGTGAGTGCGTGTGCGGGTGTTATCATGCGCCAAGCTGTTGTTGATCTGTTGGTTGTTGTCCGCACCCCCTACCCATGCACGCCCCTCCCTACTTATGCCTACCTATGTGCTAGTTTGTTTCTTACTTATTGATATTTGCTTCCTAATTGCTTTATTTGCTACTAGTATCTGCTGAGTCGCGTCGTTAGCTCAGTTGTTAGCTCGATGCCTTGAGTCATGTCGGCCCCTGCATCTCTAGCGGTTGTAGTGGGTTCGAAACCAGTCTGACTGGACTTAGATTATGCAAAGCCCAACCCAGGCCACCGAAAGCTGGTGACAGCGAGTAGGTAAATGGGTACCACGGTCGGGTGGGAAGCTAAAGGGAGTCTGTGCGCAAGGCCGGTCCCGGGCCACAGAATGCTTAGACACTCCTCTCGCAAAAACCGACCCAGGTGGTGTCAGGGCCACCTGCAACGCCTTACGCACGTGGCTTCCAATTATAAACTGTCCGTTTTTTGTTTCAAACTTTTGCTAAACTTACGTATTCAGAACCCCGCATATGCCAGGATGCCTATAAGTCGGTTTCGGGTGGGGGCAGGCAGTATGAACCAGATCATGTTTGTGTCAGATACTAATCGATATCTATAAAGGATCCACTGCCAGACATTGTGCTTCATGCAAGGAACTTCTTCTTGACGCAGATCAAAGTGAATCTGAGCTGCCTCCCCTTGAAATTGATGGATACTCTGAAAACATTAGCATGTTTCCGAGCGAAATTAATCGTGGTGGCTTATTTATCCCGAGTGCTGCCCCTTTTGGAATCTGTCTGAAGGCCTGGTTGGTGTTTTCTTGCATTCAAAGCGACCCTAGTCTCAAGAACAAGTTCCTGCACTGCGATTTTTACCGGCCATTGTTCGTTGAAACCATACATATAACAGCTCCGGGCCCACCTGTGGGGAGGGGGTAGAGGGGGTTTCGCCCAGAGGGGCGTCCAAAATTTCAAAAAGCTCCAAAACGTTTTTTCAGTAAGGATGCTAAAAACGCTAAAAATCGCTATTTGAAGCTGCCAAATAGCGTTTTAGAGCTAAGAACAAGCAAAAAATGACAAAATTGACTTCCAAAAACCCCGATTTCTCTTAAATATTAACAGTGGAAAGGCTCAATTCTGGTTCCAAATTCTTTTCGAGCGAATTTTAAGCTAAAAATTTGTGATTTCTGAGCCAGTTTGTAGTACTGGAGCCACTACTGGTACTTGTATTTTTGGGTCGGGTAGAGGGGTCCCCTAACCTGTCTCGCGGGGGGGGTGAGGTGAGGGGGTTGGCCTTTCCAGCAGGCAATAACCGCCCCCCAAACCCCCTAATACATGTATGGTTGAAACCGTCTTGTTGCTGTTAGAAGAGGATTTCCAGTTGCTGGACATTCTCGTGTCTGAGCTTTCCTGTCTGCAGAGTCACTCGTTCACCCGAATTCTTGACTAAATTTTTCAACTGCATGTGCAAAAACCTGGTCAAGAAGTTCACTATTTCTCTATTTCTGGTATTAAGCCCAGTGCGCAAGCCAAGATAACAAAGTTTGGACGTAGTCGCTGACTGTAAGGAAAGATACCTTTAAAATGGTCCTGCTTTCATGGTACAGTGTCTGAGCTACTATTTATGGTATTTCTGTGGTGATATAAAGTATGTTTCCTGAAAATATGCTGGGTGTTGCTCGACAATTGCTTCGTTATTGAGACCCTGCCCTATTGTATTGGCAGTTTGCTGTGCAATCACTCCAATTAGCGCACTCATCTGGATTACTACAGCCCGTTTCTAAGTTCAATGAATAAATAGATTTTTGCGAAGAACTTCTTACAGATGCGTCGGAGGGTTTTGGGCTTCATAACCAAAGTTGTAGAGGGGCTTGAGCTCTGGTTGAATTTGGATTCTAATCTGCGCAACGTTGCTTGGTAATCCTAATTTGCGCCGTGGAAAAAAATGAACTTTTTATACGGTCAATATGGAAGCGATTTAAGCACGGAATTGGATTCCTCACGCGTTGGCGATTCTAAAGATGTATTGATATTGATTGTAGGTGGAACTGTTCCAAAGATACGGCCCTTTGAAAGTAGGCCTACTGTGGAAACGGGCGTTGGGGTCGATTCGTGTCCAGTAGTTTTTAGTCGTCCATGTTTGATTCCATACTACCTAAAAAGGTAAAAATCTATCCGAATTTTTGCAGAACTGAACTGTGCAGTCAGTTGGATGACGTTTACTTATTCTCTGCAAGTCTCGCCGTTCTACGTTACATTTATGTGCCTAAACTGGCCAATTTTCGAAGTTTGTTCAACTACCAGCAAAAAAACTCGCTAAAAATCGATTTCTCCGAAACTACTACTAACGTCAATCCTGGAGTTTATACACCTAAATTCAAAAAATTCAAAAACAGCCTATATCGATTGCTTCCTTACAAAATATTGATTATATCGATTAGGGGAATCATACCCCCTTTAGAAAAAAAATTTTTAAGAAAAATTTTTTTTCACCTTCAACTTTCTCCCCCCTTAAAATCTTAGTAACCCCCCAAGGTTAAACCCCCTTACAAAATATTGATTACAAGAAGAGGGGAGAAAGGGGAGTAAGGTAAGTGAGGTTCCAGTTAATCTGTTTGACATAGCCAACTTTGAACGGCAATATCTCGCTTCCCTTTGAAGCTAGAAGGCCCTCTTAAAAGCCCTCTACTTTAGTACAGTGGGGGGTTGCAGGGGGGGTAACGAAACCTGCTCTTTCGATCTAGACAGGTTAGAAGTCTGTAGGATTTCAAGTTTTCGAGATATATTACTTTTGTGAACGGGTACTTTTTACCTTTATATTTAGACAACATTTTGTGGCCATATTAGAGCTTACTTAGAGAAACGCGCCATCTAGGTGCTACTACGTGCTTATGCATGTGCTGGGGCAGGTTTATATTTGAAAATTTCTGTACTTTATACTAATGGATCTCTATTGGTTCTTTTATGTTTGAAAAGACAGACCCCCCTGTGCGTACCATATACTGATGCGTCTATAGGGGTTCTTTTATGTTTGAAAAGACAGGCGCCCCTGTGCGTACCATGCCCCCCTTGTGCGTCAATTCACTGATGCGTCTCTAGGGGTTCTTTTATGTTTGAAAAGACAGGCCCCCTGTGTGTACCGTATACTGATGCGTCTCTAGGGGTTCTTTTATGTTTGAAAAGACAGCCCCCCCCCTGTGCATACCGTATACTGATGCGTCTCTAGGGGTTCTTTTATGTTTGAAAAGACAGGCGCCCCTGTGCGTACCATATACTGATGCATCTCTAGGGGTTCTTTTATGTTTGAAAAGACAGGCCCCCCTTGTGCGTACCGTATACTGATGCGTCTCTAGGGGTTCTTTTATGTTTGAAAAGACAGGCCCCCCTTGTGCGTACCGTATACTGATGCGTCTCTAGGGGTTCTTTTATGTTTGAAAAGACAGGCCCCCCTTGTGCGTACCGTATACTGATGCGTCTCTAGGGGTTCTTTTATGTTTGAAAAGACAGGCCCCCCTTGTGCGTACCGTATACTGATGCGTCTAGCGATCGACCGGAATTCCGGTTCCGGTTCCGGTTCCGGCCGGAACTGGCGATTCCGGTTCCGGTCCGGTTCCGGTGAAAAAGGGTACCGGAACCGGAACTTTTTCATTCACTATTTTCGATGGATATTCAGTTACATCAAGTATTATTGCGTCTGTTTAATAAAGTGCACAGCTTGAATTTGCATGAATGGGGAGAAATTATGCAGTTTTCCATGTTATGCATCATTAGAAGTGCCACTAAAGACAATTTTCGGTGAAATTATGCAGTTACAGGCAGCGTTTAGAGCTGTATTGTAGTTTTTGAACAGGTTTCTCAACTGACTTAAGGTGCAAAAGTGGAAAATTTGTTGTAAGTATCTGTACTAGCATGCTGGACCCATTTAAGACGATTTTCAAAAAATTTTTTTTTAAATTTTTAAAAAAAACAAAAATTTTTGGCCTTCAAAAAAATTTAACAACTGTGCCTTTAAGGCAGCTAAAAACATCTCCGAAGGTGACAGATCAAAGCTGAAACCTGAAAATGTTGAAAAGCTTCTCTTTCTGAAGTACAATTTGCGTGCTCTTGACTACTGTTATTGAAAAGTCTGTATTCTGTTGTTGATTTGAACTTCTGCTGATGTTTATAACAGGAATTTGTACACGACGTGCCTATAAATACGTTTCTATAAATTTTGGACCAAATATTGAAAAAGTTCCGGTTCCGGTTCCGGTTCCGGCCGGAACTGGGTGGTTCCGGTTCCGGTTCCGGTTCCGGCGAAAATTTTGGTTCCGGTCGATCGCTAGATGCGTCTCTAGGGGTTCTTTTATGTTTGAAAAGACAGGCCCCCCTTGTGCGTACCGTATACTGATGCGTCTCTAGGGGTTCTTTTATGTTTGAAAAGACAGGCCCCCCTTGTGCGTACCGTATACTGATGCGTCTCTAGGGGTTCTTTTATGTTTGAAAAGACAGGCCCCCCTTGTGCGTACCGTATACTGATGCGTCTCTAGGGGTTCTTTTATGTTTGAAAAGACAGGCGCCCCTGTGCGTACCATATACTGATGCGTCTCTAGGGGTTCTTTTATGTTTGAAAAGACAGGCGCCCCTGTGCGTACCATATACTGATGCATCTCTAGGGGTTCTTTTATGTTTGAAAAGACAGGCCCCCTTTGTGCGTACCGTATACTGATGCGTCTCTAGGGGTTCTTTTATGTTTGAAAAGACAGGCCCCCTTTGTGCGTACCGTATACTGATGCGTCTCTAGGGGTTCTTTTATGTTTGAAAAGACAGGCGCCCCTGTGCGTACCATATACTGATGCATCTCTAGGGGTTCTTTTATGTTTGAAAAGACAGGCCCCCCTTGTGCGTACCGTATACTGATGCGTCTCTAGGGGTTCTTTTATGTTTGAAAAGACAGGCCCCACTTGTGAGAACCATAAACAGATCCGTCAATAGGGGTTCTTTTATGTTTGAAAAGACAGGCCCCCTTGTGCGTACCGTATACTGATGCGTCTCTAGGGGTTCTTTTATGTTTGAAAAGACAGGCCCCCTTGTGCGTACCGTATACTGATGCGTCTCTAGGGGTTCTTTTATGTTTGAAAAGACAGGCCCCCTTGTGCGTACCGTATACTGATGCGTCTCTAGGGGTTCTTTTATGTTTGAAAAGACAGGCCCCCCTTGTGCGTACCGTATACTGATGCGTCTCTAGGGGTTCTTTTATGTTTGAAAAGACAGGCCCCCTGTGTGTACCGTATACTGATGCGTCTCTAGGGGTTCTTTTATGTTTGAAAAGACAGGCGCCCCTGTGCGTACCATATACTGATGCGTCTCTAGGGGTTCTTTTATGTTTGAAAAGACAGGCCCCCTGTGTGTACCATATACTGATGCATCTCTAGGGGTTCTTTTATGTTTGAAAAGACAGGCCCCCCTTGTGCGTCAATTCACTGATGCGTCTCTAGGGGTTCTTTTATGTTTGAAAAGACAGGCCCCCTGTGTGTACCATATACTGATGCATCTCTAGGGGTTCTTTTATGTTTGAAAAGACAGGCGCCCCTGTGCGTACCATATACTGATGCATCTCTAGGGGTTCTTTTATGTTTGAAAAGACAGGCCCCCCTTGTGCGTACCGTATACTGATGCGTCTCTAGGGGTTCTTTTATGTTTGAAAAGACAGGCCCCCCTTGTGCGTACCGTATACTGATGCGTCTCTAGGGGTTCTTTTATGTTTGAAAAGACAGGCCCCCCTTGTGCGTACCGTATACTGATGCGTCTCTAGGGGTTCTTTTATGTTTGAAAAGACAGGCCCCCTGTGTGTACCGTATACTGATGCGTCTCTAGGGGTTCTTTTATGTTTGAAAAGACAGGCCCCCCCTGTGCATACCGTATACTGATGCGTCTCTAGGGGTTCTTTTATGTTTGAAAAGACAGGCGCCCCTGTGCGTACCGTATACTGTTGCGTCTCTAGGGGTTCTTTTATGTTTGAAAAGACAGGCCCCCCTTGTGCGTACCGTATACTGATGCGTCTCTAGGGGTTCTTTTATGTTTGAAAAGACAGGCGCCCCTGTGCGTACCATATACTGATGCGTCTCTAGGGGTTCTTTTATGTTTGAAAAGACAGGCGCCCCTGTGCGTACCATATACTGATGCATCTCTAGGGGTTCTTTTATGTTTGAAAAGACAGGCGCCCCTTGTGCGTACCATATACTGATGCATCTCTAGGGGTTCTTTTATGTTTGAAAAGACAGGCCCCCCCTGTGCATACCGTATACTGATGCGTCTCTAGGGGTTCTTTTATGTTTGAAAAGACAGGCGCCCCTGTGCGTACCATATACTGATGCATCTCTAGGGGTTCTTTTATGTTTGAAATGGCAGGCCCCCCGTGTGCGTACCATATACTGATGCGTCTCTAGGGGTTCTTTTATGTTTGAAAAGACAGGCCCCCTTGTGCGTTACCGTATACTGATGCTTCTCTAGGGGTTCTTTTATGTTTGAAAAGACAGGCCCCCCTTGTGCGTACCGTATACTGATGCGTCTCTAGGGGTTCTTTTATGTTTGAAAAGACAGGCCCCCCTTGTGCGTACCGTATACTGATGCGTCTCTAGGGGTTCTTTTATGTTTGAAAAGACAGGCGCCCCTGTGCGTACCATATACTGATGCGTCTCTAGGGGTTCTTTTATGTTTGAAAAGACAGGCGCCCCTGTGCGTACCATATACTGATGCATCTCTAGGGGTTCTTTTATGTTTGAAAAGACAGGCCCCCCTGTGCGTACCATATACTGATGCGTCTCTAGGGGTTCTTTTATGTTTGAAAAGACAGGCCCCCTGTGCGTACCTTATACTGATGCGTCTCTAGGGGTTCTTTTATGTTTGAAAAGACAGGCCCCCTGTGCGTACCATGCCCCCCTTGTGCGTCAATTCACTGATGCGTCTCTAGGGGTTCTTTTATGTTTGAAAAGACAGGCCCCCTGTGTGTACCGTATACTGATGCGTCTCTAGGGGTTCTTTTATGTTTGAAAAGACAGGCCCCCCTTGTGCGTACCGTATACTGATGCGTCTCTAGGGGTTCTTTTATGTTTGAAAAGACAGGCGCCCCTGTGCGTACCATGCCCCTCGGCTTATTAAGACTCCCCTGTGCGTCAATTCACTGATGCGTCTCTAGGGGTTCTTTTATGTTTGAAAAGACAGGCCCCCTGTGTGTACCATATACTGATGCATCTCTAGGGGTTCTTTTATGTTTGAAAAGACAGGCCCCCCTTGTGCGTACCGTATACTGATGCGTCTCTAGGGGTTCTTTTATGTTTGAAAAGACAGGCCCCCCTTGTGCGTACCGTATACTGATGCGTCTCTAGGGGTTCTTTTATGTTTGAAAAGACAGGCGCCCCTGTGCGTACCATATACTGATGCGTCTCTAGGGGTTCTTTTATGTTTGAAAAGACAGGCGCCCCTGTGCGTACCATATACTGATGCATCTCTAGGGGTTCTTTTATGTTTGAAAAGACAGGCCCCCTTTGTGCGTACCGTATACTGATGCGTCTCTAGGGGTTCTTTTATGTTTGAAAAGACAGGCGCCCCTGTGCGTACCATATACTGATGCGTCTCTAGGGGTTCTTTTATGTTTGAAAAGACAGGCCCCCCCTTGTGCGTACCATATACTGATGCGTCTCTAGATTTACCTCGATTTTAGGTAGGTTAGGTAAACTGCAGGTATGCCCTTATGGTGTAGTGGGGTTAGGTTAGGTTAGGTGTAGCTGGGGGGAGGAAATCAGGGAAGTCAGAAATGAACTATACATTAATTAATTAACTTTCTTATGACTATACTACTCCAGAATGTGCCCTATACTGATGCGTACCCCTAGGGGTATTTTTATATTTGGAATAACAGGCCCCCTGGTTGTGCCCTATACTGATGCGTTCCCTAGGGGTGCTTTTATGTTTTAAAACAGGCCCTCTGGAGCGTGCCTATACCAATGCGTCCCCTAGGGGTACTTTTATGTTTTTAAAACAGGCCCACTGGAGCGTGCCTCTACCAATGCGTCCCCTAGGGGTACTTTTATGTTTTTAAAACAGGCCCTCCGGAGCGTGCCCTATACCAATGCGTCCCCTAGGGGTACTTTTATGTTTTTAAAACAGGCCCTCCAGAGGGTGCCCTATACTGCTGCGTCCCCTAGGGGCATTTTTATATTTGGAAAACAGGCCCTCTGAAGCATGCCTATACTGATGCGTCTCTAGGGGTTCTTTTATATTTGGCAAAACAGGTCCCCCGGGGCGTTCCCTGCTGATGTAGTGATCATTAGACTCGTCAGACGAAGGGCTTTCAAATGATATATGACATGACCATTTTAGACGATTTTGAAATTTTTGAATTTTGCCTAAAAATAATCGGTAATCGATATTTATCGATAGAACTCGTTAATTTATAATTAATTATGATCATTAAACACATTAATTTCTGTTTGGGATCGGTTCCTGATTCCCCCCAGCTACATCCGTGTAGTGGAGTGCTTGACCAAATCAGTCGATAATTACTAAAGACATGGTCGCATCTAAATGATATTGTGCTCGTTGGACTCCTTATGAGAAGAGCTTTCAAATGATGTATGACATGACTAATTTTTGATGAGTTTGAAATTTTGGAATTTTGCCAGAAAAAAATCCAAAATTGGCAAAAAAAACTATAATATCTAATTATTCTTACTTAATTATGATTATTTAGGCTGATTTTACCAGAATCCGTCGCCCCAGGAATTTAGGTGTATAAACTCCAGGATAACCCTACTAACTACTATTACTAGCTGACCTTGGCGTTTGAGCTTTGTGGCAGTTGTCTAAATTCAAACTCTTTCCTTTCATAACTTGGGGTCTCTGGCATACATGTAACAGGTCATCCGCCGATGGGGGGAGGGGGGGTTGGGGGGGGTCTGGCGCCGGCCGGGGGGGGGGGTCTGAGCCAAAATTTTGGGGAAGGGGGGTGGGCACTAAAAAACACTCAAAAATCGAAAAAATCGCAATTTTTCGGCTAAAAATCGCAAAAAATCGCTAATTTGGGCTGAAATACAGCTAAAAAGTGCTCTTTTGCAGGCGATTTTGGCAATTTTTGTGTGTTAAATTGTAAAAAATTGCAAAAATTTGCACGAAAATTTACTTGCCAGAAAAATCGGAGGGGGGGGGTCGGTGAAATCGTCTCGGGGGGGGGGGGGGGGGTCCCCAACCGGGGGGGGTCTGGCCTATTTCGGGTGGGGGGCAGATTCTCCCCAGACCCCCCCCTGTTACATGTATGGTCTCTGGACTCCTTATTCCTAATATGAAATATGGGGTGAAAAAAGTCTTTTGTGCGCACTGTGGGAAATTTCAGTTTCCTTTATAAACGACAGAATATGGCTGGTAAACATGCTTATTTATCCGTTTTATATGCTGAAATTCTGTGCTAAATTGTGCAGGAAATCATGCGAATTGAGTTAGTGGAAACGGCTAAAAGTCATATATGTCCCGCGATTCCACAAAATTGTCGTGTTTTAACTTTCTTTTTTTGGTTGGTTGGGTCTGTAGAGCGGAGTCGTGACCGGTTTTTACATCAATCTTTTTCATTCACTTACTGTATACCAGGGGGGGTCCGACCGGAACAAATCTCAAAATATGATGGGCGCCATCAAGCTCAGCGCACGTACCGACGGTGTGCCTTAACCGATCTGGTCGTGTTACCCACCGTTCGATAGGTCTTTGCGTTGGCTTTCAAATGAGCTAAACAGCGCCGTCATGCAGCCATGTTTGCGCGCGAAATTCAAATTTTAGTGACTCGGCTCTATTATTTGATTTTCTACCTAAACGGGAAACGTTGCCATTTTTGCAATTTTGATCGTAGGCCAATGCGCCAACCGTCAAACGACGTAGCGTGACGAGATCTACAGTTTCCATGCATCGCCATCGTTCTGCGCCTTCCGGCGCCAACACTAGATGTCTGAGAGTGAAGCAGTCGAATTTGGCCGTTTTTGCCGAATATTCCTGAGTAGTTTTCAGGCCATAGTTCACTTCGCGGTTGACAGATTTAGCTGGTTCATGCACGAAAACACTACTAATTGAACGCAGAATGCTAATAACACAACCTGGGCGCTCGGCAATCCAAGCAATCCACTGTAGGACCTCCAGTATCAGCATTACCCGACTATCGGGAAAAAGAATGTCAGAAAGAAGATCGATTTTCTCGTTAACGAAAAACAAATTTGCATATCTGCTGAATACGATTTTTAGAGCACACCAAGAGCTTTCGTTCGGTGCATTATATGCCCTTGTAGCATATCGGCAATATGGTGTTCATTTTCGATTTTTCTTTTTTGTACAATTTGAGAGCTGGATTTTTGACAGTTTTTGGTCTGTTTCTTGCGCAAAAATGATCGCATTGAGTCCGTTCTGCTGTCAAATGAATCGCCACGGTCCGCTGCATCTTTTGATGGATAGCTTATTTGGATTGGTCCACGCCAGGGGGTCCAACCAGAGCAAATCTCAAAATATTATGGGCGCCATCAAGCTCAGCGCATGTACCAACGGTGGGCCTTAACCGATCTGGGCGTGTTACCCACCGTTGGATAGGCCTTTGCGTTGGCTTTCAAATGAGCTACACAACGCCGTCATGCAACAATGTTTGCGCGCGAAATTCAAATTTTCGTGACTCTGCTCTATTATTTGATTTTCTACCTAAACGGGAAACGTTGTCATTTTTGCATTTTTGATCGTAGGTCAATTCGCCAACCGTCAAACGATGCAGCGTGACGAGATCTACAGTTTCCATGCATAGCCATCGTTCTACGCCTTCCGGCGCCAACACTAGATGTCTGAGAGTGAAGCAGTCGAATTTGGCCGTTTTTGCCAAATATTCCTGAGTAGTTTTCAGGCCATAGTTCACTTCGCGGTTGACGGATTTAGCTGGTTCATGCACGAAAACACTCCTAATTGAACGCAGAATGCTAATAACACAACCTGGGCGCTCGGCAATCCAAGCAATCCACTGTAGGACCTCCAGTATCAGCATTACCCGACTATCGGGAAAAAGTATGTCAGAAAGAAGATCGATTTTCTTGCTAACCAAAAACAAATTTGCGTATCTGCTGAATACGATTTTTAAAGCACATCAAGACCTTTCATTTGGTGCATTACATGCCCTTGTAGCATATCGGCAATATGGTGTTCATTTTCGATTTTTCTTTTTTGTGCGATTTGAGAGCTGGATTTTTGACAGTTTTTGGTCTGTTTCTTGCGCAAAAATGATCGCATTGAATCCGTTCTGCTGTCAAATGAATCGCCACGGTCCGTTGCGTCTTTTCATGGATAGTTTATTTGGATTAGCCGACGCATTTTATAGTTATAGTGCAAAATCATCTGAAATTCATGACAAATCTGCCTTTTAAATCAAGTAAGTGCATCCAACTGGACTTATGGTAGTATATGATACTATAACTATAAAATGCGTGGACCAATCCAAATAAGCTATCAATCAAAAGACGCAGCGGACCGTGCCGATTCATTTGATAGCAGAACGGACTCGATGCGATCATGTTTGCTCAAGAAACAGATCAAAAACCGTCAAAAATCCAGCTCTCATATCGTACAAAAAAGAAAAATCGAAAATGAACACCATATTGCCGATATGCTACAAGGGCATGTAATGCACCAAATGAAAGGTCTTGATGTGCTCTAAAAATCGTATTCAGCAGATATCCAAATTTGTTTTTCGTTAGCGAGAAAATCGATCTTCTTTCAGACATACTTTTTCCCGATAGTTGGGTAATGCTGATACTGGAGGTCCTACAGTGGATTGCTTGGATTGCCGAGCGCCCAGGTTGTGTTATTAGCATTCTGCGTTCAATTAGGAGTGTTTTCGTGCATGAACCAGCTAAATCTGTCGACCGCGAAGTGAACTATGGCCTGAAAACTACTCAGGAATATTTGGCAAAAATGGCCAAATTCGACTGCTTCACTCTCAGACATCTAGTGTTGGCGCCGGAAGGCGTAGAACGATGGCTATGCATGGAAACTGTAGATCTCGTCACGCTGCATCGTTTGACGGTTGGCGCATTGGCCTACGATCAAAATTGCAAAAATGGCAACGTTTCCCGTTTAGGTAGAAAATCAAATAATAGAGCCGAGTCACTAAAATTTGAATTTCGCGCGCAAACATTGTTGCATGACGGCGTTGTGTAGCTCATTTGAAAGCCAACGCAAAGGCCTATCCAACGGTGGGTAACAGGCCCGGATCGGTTAAGGCCCACCGTTGGTACATGCGCTGAGATTGATGGCGCCCATAATATTTTGAGATTTGCTCTGGTTGGACCCCCCTGGCGTGGACCAATCCAAATAAGCTATCCATCAAAAGATGCAGCGGACCGTGGCGATTCATTTGACAGCAGAACGTACTCAATGCGATCATTTTTGCGCAAGAAACAGACCAAAAACTGTCAAAAATCCAGCTCTCAAATTGTACAAAAAAGAAAAATCGAAAATGAACACCATATTGCCGATATGCTACAAGGGCATGTAATGCACCAAATGAAAGGTCTTGATGTGCTCTAAAAATCGTATTCAGCAGATATCCAAATTTGTTTTTCGTTAGCGAGAAAATCGATCTTCTTTCAGACATACTTTTTCCCGATAGTCGGGTAATGCTGATACTGGAGGTCCTACAGTGGATTGCTTGGATTGCCGAGCGCCCAGGTTGTGTTATTAGCATTCTGCGTTCAATTAGGAGTGTTTTCGTGCATGAACCAGCTAAATCCGTCAACCGCGAAGTGAACTATGGCCTGAAAACTACTCAGGGAATATTTGGCAAAAACGGCCAAATTCGACTGCTTCACTCTCAGACATCTAGTGTTGGCGCCGGAAGGCGTAGAACGATGGCTATGCATGGAAACTGTAGATCTCGTCACGTTGCATCGTTTGATGGTTGGCGAATTGACCTACGATCAAAAATGCAAAAATGACAACGTTTCCCGTTTAGGTAGAAAATCAAATAATAGAGCAGAGTCACGAAAATTTGAATTTCGCGCGCAAACATGGTTGCATGATGGCGCTGCTCAGCTCATTTGAAAGCCAACGCAAAGACCTATCGAACGGTGGGTAACACGACCGGATCGGTTAAGGCACACCGTCGGTACGTGCGCTGAGCTTGATGGCGCCCATCATATTTTGAGATTTGTTCCGGTCGGACCCCCCCTGCATACATGTACTAGGGGGGTTTGGGGGGGTTACCCCCCTGCTGGAAAGGCCAAACCCCCCCCCCTCACCCCCCCGAGACAGGTTAAGGGACCCCTCCCCCCGACCAAAAAATACAAGTCGTGGTAGTGGCTCCAGTATTAACAAACTGGGTCAGAAATCATTAATTTTTAGCCTAAAATTCACTTGAAAAGCCTTTGGAAACCGAATTTGGCGTTTCCACTGCTGATATTTAGGAAAAATCGGTGTTTTTGGAAGCTCTTTTTGTCATTTTTTGCTTGTTTTTAGCTTTAAAACGCTATATGGCAGCTTAAAATAGCGATTTTTAGCGTCCTTTTTGAAAAAAACGTGCTAAAAACGCATTTCTAGGCGTTTTGGAGCTTTTTGAAATTTGGGACCCCCCACCTGGGCGAAACCCCCCCCCTCGACCCCCCACCTGAGGAAACCCCCCCTACCCCCCTCCCCCCAGGTCGGCCCGGAGCTGTTACATGTATGCCCCCCTGCTGTATACAACACAGTTGTTGGGGTCAAAACTTAGAAAAGTCTTAAAAAGCTTTGTTTTTTTTTGAAAAATCAATATGCAAATTATGGCAAAAGTGGCAAAGTCACATGCATACGTGTAATTTTAGTAAATTCTTCGGAAGTAGCCGACATTTTATCTAGCAGCCTGCATAATACTTCTTTTTCACTGAGCTTAATAGCGACTGCTTAAGAAATCCTTCCTTAGGATTCATAGAGGTGCCTCTGAAGGCAATTTTCGGTAGAGACCTGCACGGGCCGGGCCTGGTCGCCCTACAGAGGATTTTTAGAGGTTTTCAGCCGGGCCGAGCCACAAAAATTGCATTTTTATAAGGGCCGGGCCGCGCCCGGGCCGCAAAAATTGGGTTTCCGGACAGGCCGGGCCGGGCCGTCAAAAAGGCGGCCCGTGCAGGTCTCTAATTTTCGGTGAAATTATGCAGTTATAGGCAGTGTTTCGACCTGTATTGGCTTTTTCGAACTGGTTTCTTAACTGACTTGAGGTGCAAAAGTGGAAAATTTGTTTTAAGTACCTGCACCAGCACGCTGGACCCTTTAAGACGATTTTAAAAAGAATGTTTTTTTAAATTAAAAAAAATTGGTCTTCAGAATTTTTTAACAACTGTGGTACGTATACGATATTTTTATATCTACCAAAATTTTGTTGCAGCGCATGGCTACGCTCTGCCAGCGGCCGGCCGCGTAGTGGTACATTGTTCCCTAATACATTCTTGGTATTGGGCATGGGGGCACAAAAACGCCGATACCTAATAACTGGAAACACCCCCAATACCAGTTGACACTGTAGTTAGGGGTATGGACGACCGATGGGGTGGTATTGGCTGGCGAGGTAGGTTTATTCTCCGCAACCCATTGAACAAGGAGGGCTCGTTGATTTAGGTCTTGATGCGCGTTTGTTAATCCGAACAAGCTTTGAGATCTCACTTAAGTATGATGTGACCGGTATACAGTACTTTAAACCTTACTAGTTTTGATGAATGAGTTTTTTGAGAACACTTGCTTTTATTTCAGTATTGGTTAATAACTTCGCATGGGTTGGGAAGTACGGGATCAGTCCTGAACTAAAAGCAAGCGTTGTGGTTCCCAGAAGGTAGTTTGTAGACCTGACTTCTGAATTCATACCGAAGTGCCTTTTTATTTCAGTATTGTAAGTAGTGTGTGGTGTTGTGGCTGTGTTAGCGATGTCATCGCGGTTCGGGCCAAGAGCGGCCGGCACGGATGGCAGCGATTTTCATCACAGACAAAAGGTTGCCGCTCATTACAGAGACAGGTAGCGGCAGCGGACCGTTTGCGTAAAAAATAATGTTTTCCTTGTTCTAGCCTGACGTACAAATTTCGCCTTAAGATACTGTTCGGTCTGCACGGCATGCTGGCATTCTTGATGAGCATAAAGCTATTCGAAGATTCGCTGGAGTGGTTGGGTCGTCCTTGGTCGGCCTTGGCCTGGCTCCACCTCCCGGACGCCAACTTCTGGGAGTATTGGTGGTTCTGCAGCCTCGTGCCGATGGTGATCGGTCTCAACGCGATGCCCAAGAACCGCGAGCAGCACATGCGATGGTGCTACTACGGGCTGTTCGCTGTGGGCGTGATGCCTCTGTCGGTCGGCATGGGACATCTGCTGCCTGAACTCACTGGCTATATATACAACCCGCGCTCCGAGACCGATCTGTTTATGGGCAAATTCCCCATGATAGTTTTGTGGTTCATGTTCTTTTTTGTGGCCTTGCAAGTGCACGGTTTTGCCATGTACTTTGCCTTCAAATTGGTCAGGCTCTGGCAACCCGTCATTGCCCCTGCCACGGCCGGCAAGCCTGCCGAAGAGTCGAAGTCTACTGAAGACATGAAGAAGATTCAGTAGACAGTGGTCCGATCGCTTGATGCTCACTCCTAGGTAGGCTACCCTGGGCTTAGACTCGCTAGAGCTTCTCTTCATTCTTCAATTATTTATTGGGTCCTTGTTGTGGAAGGTTCTGTTTATTCTAACCGACATTGCTAAAGGGTGATACATTAAAAATACTCCACTAGAGACGTCATATACACACTGGCTGAATAGAGAGGCGGGCTTCTTTACAGCAACGCTTGTCAATTGCAACCAACAGCAGACATCGGTCACCCACCAGCCAACGCAGCGCTCCACATTCTTATGGCTTACACATTGGTAGAGAAACGGTTGTGTCGATTTGCTCGTGCAGGGCTCTTCGACTTGGGCACAGGTGGCAGCGGTTTGCTGGGCGGCGGAGGAATGGTCAGTTTGACTCGATTGGCCACTCGCGGCGTGCAGCGCGCCACGCACTCCAGCTCGGTGTACTCGTGCTCTCGCACTCGTGCATAGGTTTGCGTCGAGGCCTCAGTCAAGTTGGTGTGCGTGTGTGAGTGAAAGAGTGCAGGACTGGGACTGAGACCGATGGTGCCGGTGCCGTAGCCAGAGTCGAGACTGGGCGGTTGCGGTCCGTCGCCGGAATGGCAGGAGTAGATGCTGGCCTGCTGGGAGTCGGAACCGGTCGAGCGCGTCTCCATGGGAGTCGGTTCGGCGTTGACACTGAGTGACTGCGAAGTCAGACTGGCACTGTAGGGCTGACTGCTGGCACTGGTCGGCGTGGTGCAACTGTCGTCCAAGTCAAACCGGTTGAATCGTCGCATGCTTTCCTCAAACTTTTGCTGAATCTTGCACGTCTCCGCGGCGGCGGCGCGTTGCTTATCCGACCGACTGGAGTCCGTGCCGGCACTTTGCTTGGACGGCGATCTGCGCAGCTGACAGTTCGGTCTGTGATTCCAGTAGCGCTCGAGGTACAGATCGTCAGATGCGTTTGACAGCGACTCTTCACTGTCCGCAGATTTGGGCATTCTGTCGCGCTCTATGTCCGTTTCCAGTTCAGATTCCGAGTGCCAGCGTTGCAGACGCTTTTCTGCCAAATCGTTGCTGAAACGACAAGGCAGACTTAATTTAGCATACCGGACTGAGAGAATCCACCTCATGCACGTATATGTATGTACTAGGTCTATATAAGAGAAAGGAGAGGAGAGGAAAGAGCTTGGGGATGGTGGTGATTTTCCATACTTTTTACAAAATGGGCCTTCAAAAAGTTTAAAAGGGTTGTTTTGTTTTTACAAAAAAGCCAATCACTACGCCACTCGCATTAGACTAAAAATTTGCAAAGCAGAAACTTTATCCGATTAAATTCTTTTAAAAGGATCAGAGGTTTCTACTCATCTAACGTAGAAAACAGGAGAAAAAGTAGATCGATCCCTTTGTATGACCAGACCTAATGCACGTACGATGCAAATCAACCTACGAACTACCGTTTGCTGTCTCTGCTGACTGTGCGACCTCGTTCAGTGAGGTCGCGGTGTAAATCAGCCAGTTTTCGTTCCGTGATCTGTCTGAGATCGCTAATTTCGTGACTCAGTTCAAGATGACAAGCATCGATTTCGTCCAACAATTCCTGATGCGCCACGGTGTTTTGGTTGGCCAAACGATAGAAGAACGGCGCACAGTAGCACGTCATCGGTGATTTCTTAGCTCCGTTACTCTGCAAAAGCAGCAAACTCTGCATTCCAACCGCCAACGTAACTGGTAGAGCTACTTTGTGGATTTTGCCGGCTAAGTCCACATAATACTGCTGTCCCTTACGGATCAACGGCAGTTTCAGTCTTGAGTTATTGTGCATCAGGTCGTCGCTGTTGGCGTTAAAATCTTGAAATAGTAGATGCCAGTTGGAGCCAGCCTTTCGGGCTGCCGCCAGTCTTTCACGAATCTAACAACAGGCGACATAAGCATAAACCGGACCGCACTATTGAACGGACTTTTGTTTTGCCTTCTCCACTCTTGTTCGGTCTGCTGCTCGCCTTATTTCCCGACTTCTTGGCCGAAATTTGATTCTAAAAATATGAAAAATACAACATCGGTCTTTAATGATCGTTAGTACCATGGAGGCAGACTTGACCATTTCAAGTAATTCGGGGCACTGCTTCCGAGTTGCCATGTCTACTGCGGTTTCACCTTGCTGAAACGATTAAACTGTACGAAAGCAACACAGACAAGAGGGAGCTTACGTTATTTGTGAGTGTAATAGAGCTACCGTACTCTAGCAACAGTTTGGTCAGTTTTCTCTGTCCTAAATTACAAGCCAAGTGCAGTGCACTGTCGCCATTCTGAAAGAAGAGAACACCGTGCACGTAATAGGAAAGCCAGTATAAAGCTACGTACTTTGTTCTGCTGATTCGGGTTTGCCTCGTGCTGCAGGAGAAGTTTGCTGGCGCCACAATGTAGATACCGAACGGCGGTGTGTAGTGGCGTGTCGTCGTACTACAACAAGCACTCAATCAATCAATCAGTCGAACTAGAGCGACTGCCAGGTGTCCTTTACTCTGTCTTTCACGTCGGCCTTGCATCCGTGTTGCAACAACAGTTTGGCACAGGTGGTTCTTCCGTGCTCGCAGGCCAAATGAAGTGCCGTAGCGCCCGACTACAATGCACAAACACCTACGTACTTGTATGTTACAGTGTTCCAGTCTGTTCAGAAAAATAAGCAACTAGGCGAATAACTTTTTATGGAGCCCATTATTACCCTCAGAACCAAAGTTTTAGAGGAACTCGAGCTCCGGTCTGCAGCAGGCCCTAATCTGCGCCACGCCCACCTTGAACAGTAAATTACGCAATGGAAACACGATTAGGTCTGCCAAATATCAGAGCACGAGCAGCCCAACAACATTGGTCCTGAGGCTCAAGTGCTATGAGCCCTGCATAAAAATTGCTCGCTAAAAACCGCCGACCAACTCGCTATTCCTTGAACAGACTTTGTACGCAACGACAACGACCTACTTTGTTACGGACGTATAGATTAGCATTAGCCTCGATTAGCAGTTTAATGACGGCCAAGTGCCCTTTAGCAGATGCTTCGTGCAGTGGCGTGTTTTCTTGCTAAAGTCACATAGCTGAACACAGGTTCCAGTCGCAAAAGACAGTTACAGTCGGTTCTTGTCTGTCGGTGAGTGCACCGGCATCCAGCAAGATTTTCAGCGTTTGAGAGTGACCAGCGGCGGCAGCGCGATGCAACGGCGTGAGATGGAGCTGAAAAGGCAAGAGGACGTCATTCCGTGAATGCCATAGATCAGGACCTGCCAGCCGTTGGCAGAGGTTTTCCTTGACCCTATCAATAACGGATTTGCTTTGTGCCAACAGTGGTCATCATCGGTGCAATCGCATTAGAAAAGTGGACACATAAATTTAGCGGTCATTTATATGCGCTTTGTGACCCTCCGGTGGCCCTCTCTCGGCCGCTACACATCTGGCCTTCGAAATGACCGATAGCCGTAAAAAGGTTACCTTGTCTTGAAGATTGACGTCGCAACCTTGGTCAATCAGAAGCTGCACCAACTGCGACTGACCGCTGGAAACAGCCGAATGGAAGGTTGAACGGCGTTGCTGAAACATATAGCCGCATGCCAATCGAGACAACAGGCAATCGTCCGTCAAAAGATCTCGAACGCTATTAAGTCACTGGGCCTCACATTAACCCTTGCGTTCATTTTTCAAACTGACATAATCTTGTGACGGATACTAGCATTGGCTGAGCAATCGGTTTAAAAATGCATCACTTGGGATTGAAGACATTTGCTTATTCATCGAGCACTATGCACTATGTACGTACGTGTGATGGAAAGCATTTGCTGAACTTCTCCAAAGCAACAGTTTGAGGCAAACTACACAGAACTGTACCTTATCAGTGAGGAGGAGCTTTTCATCGGACGGAGTCGGCGACTGCACTTTGCTCGATCGTCGGAACAGCGGCATGCTGAGTGACAATCTAGAACCAGCAGATCAAACTGTCACCAGCAGTGAAGCAGAAGCCAAAGCTGTCAGCAATCAGGCGTTGAAAATCTGTGCTTTCACTTGGAGCACACGTGTTCAGTCGGCCATTCAACCGGCCGGGCGATATGCAATTTGCCAGTCGTAAAAGTAAGCAACCGCAAAAATTGGGCAGTCTTACACCTGCTTGGCTTTAATAAACCAGCGGGCTACTACCGGCATCCTGCCACAACATTAGCCCCCTACCACTACGGTGTTCTGGACACCAACCAATACTCAGACTATCTTGGCAACTAATAAATATTGGTGTCTATACTATCTGGTTTGCAGGGTGCAGCGGTGGAGAAAAACGATAATCTCTGTGTACAAACACGCCTCGGGTCGGGTCACCTACGCAAGCGACCGCATTTTTTGGCGCAGATACATTACCAATTAGTGGTAGACCGGATCGGGTTCAAAGAGGTGCCACCGTAGCGCACGTCGAAATCGGATTGGCGTGCCGCGGCGGGCCGCTCAAAGAACTCAAAAGTGAGGGCCCACCTAGTGCGGCGCTCCCGCGCGCGATTAATTCTTGAAATCGGGCACGTTATTTGATTAACGATTGCGATCCAACATAACCGATTCGAAGAAGAAGAAAGAAGAGCGGCCAAAGTAAAGGCTACGCCCGGTCACACAGCTCGCACTTATAAATCAATGACCAGAGCAGCGGACCACACGCGGCCGCTGGTCAGTTGATGGACGTGCCAACTTGTCTGCTCTCAACAGAACAGCACCGGTGCCGCTGCCTGCCAAGGTTACAGATCGACCTTCGCGCACGTAATAATGGCCCGATCGCTAAATTTTACCTGCATGCTACGGAGGCGTTGGAGCGGCGCTAAAAGGACAGCACTGACCGTTGCATTGCACATAGGTGAGATCAAAGGGCCATTGGTAAACAAGCCCCGCAGCGCTAAATGGACAGGCCGTGTGTCAGTCAATAAAAAGATCACAGGTCTGTGACCAATTTATCACACCAACGTTTCCGTCACTCCAACGCGCCATGTGGCCCACCAGAACGGTCATTATCACCGCCGACCTACGTGCCCCATAAACAATAGAACCAAGCCCCATTCTACTGCCTGATTTGGGTGTGGTCTATCAACATCACGCCTCAAACACATAAGAACAGATCTGCCCAACCGTGGCGACCTTACACAGCTTCAGAGCAAAACCATCTCAAAACTTAACGACCGTGCCAATCTACACAAGCGCAGTACAAAATATTTGAGAGAAAAGCCAAACCTGCGTTTAAACTTGGATAATCCAGAGAATAGTAGACTTGAAACATTTTCAACTAAAGGTACTGGTATCATTGGGGCAACGGTGATCAATTCTAAGTAAAACAAAAGCAAGAAGACGGTCGACAAACTGCCGAACGGGCGTTGCTATTGTAGGCCTTATCATTACTACAACAGTTAAGAAAGGACCAGTGTTACTTAAGGCGGAAGACAAACTTTATCGTGCTAAAGAATCGGAATGAATTGTACAGTAGCATATACGTTAGTCAAGTAACACTTGTCTAAATACGAACACAGGCCAAGACGCAGTAGAAAAGGTAGACCAAACGCTCGTACGCAAGTTTGGAACGGAGTAGTAGTTTTAAGGCAGTTAGGCGTTGCTGAGCAGATGAAAGAGAACATGTCAATACAAACGAACGCAACTTTGGCTTGTTTGAGCGTACAAAGCAGCACAGCCGAGAGCAGTCAGCCTGTCTGGAAAAAATAAATAAACACAGACGTTGGAACAACATTAGCTTCGCGATCACCACACTGCAGCAGTTGATTGACCATCATACTCAGTAGCCCACAAGATCGGGAATGTTGGAAGCAATCTGTACCTGGCTGGCTCAATCCAGTCCCAAGTGGGTGACAACCAGACGGATGGCCTGCTGAGAGGAGAGGAAGTGGTGCGGTCTGAGTCGGTTGAGCAGGAAGTAGGCAGTTTTCGAAGAACACTGCAACCACCCCTCCTCTTCCTGTTTCAGCTTACGCAACTCAGCAATTTTTTGCTTGGCATCAAGCCTCCCCAGTCTAATTCGGAGTCTAAACAAAATACGCGCACTATCATCAAATCACTGAACACCTTTGGCAATCTACCGTTTTTCTTCCTGCTCTTGTGCTAAATGCTGAACTCGCATGGCCGCTTGGTAAAACTTGAGCAGTTCCCGTTTTTCATTCGGCCCGTGCACCTTAACACGCAACGTACGTACGCATGACACGTGTTTGTTTCTTATGTAACATAGATAGTTGAACCTACAGTAAGGGGTGCTAATGCTGGTAGGTAGTAAACCCGATTATCTTGTGTAATGCTATTAAATAACTCCTCGTATTCGTTGCGCTCTCCGGTACGTTCGCTTTTACGCCATATTTTGGGGACCGCACCTTCGCATTCAAGTGTGCTTTTAAGTGTTACTTTTCTGTGCAGCTTTTATTCTGAATGAATGCCATACATAACAGGCCATCCGCCGAAGGGGAGGGGGTTGGGGGTCTGGCGCCGGCCGAGGGGGATATACGCCGAAATTCTGGGGAGGGTTTGGGTGCTAAACACGCTCAAAAATCGCAAACTTTCGGCTTAAAATAGTCAACATTCGCTAATTTGGGCTCAAATACAAGTGCTGTTTTACAAGCGATTTTAGAAATTTAGTGTCCGAAATTGTAAAAAAAATCGCAAGAAATTTGTTCAATAAGTTACTTGCCAGAAAATCGGAGGGGGGGGGTCTGAAAAAAATCGTGAAAATCGTCTCGGGGGATCTGGCCTAAATCGGGTGGGGGCAGACCCCCCGGAACCCCTGTTACATGCATAATGAGCGCTGACCGTGAACCAAGTGAGTAGCGATCGACCGGAACTGGAACTATTCAGTGGAGGCTAAACATTTGAAATTGCTCCTAGAACCAAAATGCTAGCTGAAAACCACAGGAGCCAATTACAGGGTGCTTTTCTAAAGTTAGAAGAACGGGCACAACTGCCATGAAACATTACTGTTTTAGATGTCCAAGCAGTGTTTACATACCGTTTAAGCACCAAAAACATCGATTGTGACGGTTTTGGTGATTTCTCTGAGAACCCTACATGCCCCCTCCAGGAACCCACACATCTTTGATTAATTTGCCTTTTTTTAGGTTTGGCTGCTTCTTTAAGACCTGTTTTTTTAAAATTTGGCTTTAAAAATGTGCAACTGCAGTAAATTACCGACAAAGCACATTTCTGAGCAAGAAGTAGTCAATCAAAATTGTTGCCTAAAACAAAGTTTTCAGGTGGCTTATTAGTAGCGTTTAGCGCTATGGCATGGAATTTAGCAGGGTTGCTTCCAAAAAGAGCAAAAAGTTCCGGTTCCGGCACCCTTCAGCACCGGGAACCAGAATTCCGGTCGATCGCTACAAGTGAGGAAAGTAAATGAACTTGGACAAGGGTTTAACCAGGCTAATCCAGGATTTACTACAAGCATGAGCGTCCCGTATTGTAGGTTCAACCAGCTACGTTGCACTTATACAATGGGCATAATCAGTACCTGATCCCTGACCGCTTCGTAATGACTGAGGGCAGTTAAAAGAATGCAGCATTCGACGAAAAGATTTTGGTCGTGTCCCGTACGACAGCCTGTTACTGGGCAGTTGTTTCGCATTACCCGCAAAACGGCAGACAACCAATCCGGCTGCGAAAAAATGCAAGGAGTACTGACGGCGTACTAAAACCAGAAGACAGAAATCATTCCTACGTACTATACAGCGTTCGGTCCGTACTCTGCTCAAATTAAGCAACACTTTGACGGCCAATAGCGAAACATCATTGCAGCTCTCTCCGCGGTTCATGTCAGCCAACAGAAGTAGCAGAACGGGAACGGCGTTGGCACTTGTCACTGCTGCACAGCAAATCGCAGAATACATAGTGACCAAATCTACAGAGAAAATGGACTCAACCCACTGAAATGCAGTGAGCAACAGCCACTAACCGAGCTCGGAGAGTGCTCTTCGTATTACTGGCATTCGAGCATCGGTCAACAGCAACTGCACTGCCAACTGACATCGCACTCCGATAGTGGGTCGCTGCTCCTGTGTGCATTGGGTCGATCGTCTGACGCGCTCGAACACTATTCTCTCTGATGGAAGCAGGTTCTTACGTGTCAGATGACCTCGAAAATAAGCCTGAAACATGCGACAATTACAAGTTGTAGCTAATAATTGTTGTCACAATACGAAAAAGACACCATTACAGAAATTGAAATAAAATTACAACAAAAACGGAGCAAAGACAATAAATTATAACGCGTAAGCAGTAGACGAGGAATAGACCGTAAGTAAGGAAGCACCTGAATCCGAACGGCGGCCAACTGTCTGCTCCTCTGTCTGTCCCTCCAACACCGTTGAATGATCAGCACCTTTCTACGAAGCGTCACAAAAGCCAGCCGTTCCAGGTGGCAGCGATATTTCCTCTGAATAATTTGTGCAGAATGGCGGAGGTCCAAGAATCGGTGCCGATCAGAACGACACAATTTGAGGTTTCGCCACCAGCGCTGAAAGAAAACATGCATGTACATACGTTGCGTAAAACCAGTAACTGTAAAGCATCGGTTAGCAGCTGTTTTCAGCCATACTTAGCCTTTTTATCTATTTTAGCCCACATTTGCAGTTTTAGCACAATACTTAGCATTTGTTGCACTGTTTTTGGAACTCCGAATGTGGGCTCAATCCCCCAAATGGAACCGCGTATGACCTGTCACATGTACAAGGTATTATTTTTATAGCATTCATTTTTTCGAGACGAGTGGGCATTTAAGGAGAAATAGCAGGCTGAGTCAATACTCTTCGGTTAATTTAGGAGCCCTACCTACTCAAAGCATAAAACAGCATAAATATGTACTGTGCTATTTTACACAGCTCCTTCGAATTACACCTTTAGGCTGAGACCTGCCATTTTGTATGGCGGTGTGGAAGAGCTTAACTTCATAACTTTCGAAAAAAAATAATGCCCCGTCCCGCCCCTTTAAGAGCACTACCGAACGCAACTCTCAGATATTTGGCGGTCAAATGCTTGACACTTCGCCAACAGCTAAACTTCCAACCGTCAGACTGAGTTTGAACAGTTAAGCATAAATCGACCGCAGACTTGAAAAGAAAGATCAAACCAACAAGCTTACCATAGGGCATGACGTTTATGGTAACAGTATTTCAACATGGTATAACAGTCCATCCAAGATAAACGAAGGATGCATTTCGCATTTCCAGCTGACTTACTTGAATACGAACAGCTGCCACTGTTCGACGCAAGGATTTTGCTGACTGATGCGCTCTCCAATAACGTTGTACACGTACAGCCGCTTGCCTAACAGCCAGAAAGCGGCGACGCTCAAGTACAGAACGCCATCTTGTTTGCAATGTGCGCGCTGCCGAACGCACTTCCAAAAATCGCTGTCGACTTTCCGTGCACGCCTGTCGATTGCGCCACCAACGCTAAACAACAAAACATACAGTAGGTACGCCATGTATTACGTACGGATCAGATCAGAACCAAAGTGTGCAACGCATAGAATCGCTGCGTTAATAAGCTGCATGTTTTTGCTATTTTTAACTTCCCTAAAACACTCTGGGACAAGTTATTTGAAGTTGTATACTAACCGTAGAAACCTGGCGGACATACGGTACTTAGGCACGTGTTCTGGCTTCCCCTTTGACGCCGCCCAGCTAAAATTCTCTGCCATGCGATCTCTAACGTACGTAAATAAATTCCTCAAAATAGTACAATCGACGCCGCCAACCTAGAGCGAGCTTTCTGTTGAACGGTATGTAACTTTTGCAGTGTTGTGTTGTTGCTTAGTCTTTGCTCGTGTGTCATGTTGCTTGTACGTGTTGTGTTGTTGTGTGTCATCACCGCTGACAAGGCCATATCGGTCAACAGCCAAGTAAAAGAAACACCAATGAAGGCTCATGAAAGTGGCTCGCCTCACGAATTCGGTGCGACAGAAATCAAGCAAGATCAGCAGCTGAAACAGCTTACCGACAACGAGGAATTATCGGGAACGGGAATAAGGAATCCTAAAGCCCCGGCAAACGACCCGATGAACACTGCAAATGCCAGACTAAAGGAGCAAACTATCACCACTACGCCAGAACTACCACTACAACCACGATTCTCAGAATGCACTGTGGGAGCTGTGTGCAAGCTACGTACTGCGGAAACCACCCTGTGCACATGTCCACCTGGCGAGTGCTGCAGTTTGACTGATCTCTTGTACAAATGCACTGAGTGCGCCGCCACAGCCAAGCATACACTGCCGACACGCGTAACCGCTGACATCGGAGAAACAAACCGTCTGACTAACTGTGGCCTCGGCGATATGTGCAAGATGAAAAAGAATCAACAATTAGTCGACGTCTGTCTGTGCCCCCTTGGCGAATGCTGCTACCTGCTAGGAAACGGATTTCACCAGTGTCGTTGGTGTTCAGCCGTCAAACCTACTGAGCCAGCTGTTCCAAAACGATGCGAAGTTGGTGCTCTGTGCAGATACAGATATCCAGCACTCGGCCAGAAAAGCGAGATTTGTGCGTGTCCAAGTGGTCTGTGTTGTCTGCTGAGTGGTGGCCTCTATAAATGCAGTCGTTGCGATGCTGTTCCCACAGATCGGCATACTACTACTCTCGGAGTAAATGAGTGTCTGAGCGGGGCACTGTGCAAAATAAGATCAACGCGCCCAAATGAAGATCCATTGGAGCTCTGTAGCTGTCCTCTGGGAGAATGTTGCTACCTCAACACCACCATCTACAAGTGCCAAGTTTGTGGTTTGGTACCACCAGTCAGCAGACCACTAGCGAGCTCACGGAATATCTTTACCCCATTAACAGGCCAGTGCACCATCGGCAGTACATGTAAAGTGAACTCGGGTCGACCAGGCGAAACACCACGTATCACGTGTTGGTGTCCTGTGGGAGAGTGTTGTTATCTGGTGGGCAACGATTACAAGTGCCAAGCGTGCGGTTCAAGCATTTCCCCCCGATCTCCCTTACTGAAGAAGTGCGACAGTCGCGGTTTGTGCAAGCGAAAAGGCCAACATCCCAGTGATCCGCCAATAGATCTGTGTCAGTGTGCGTTGCATGAATGTTGCGCTTTGACGTCCGCTAACCTCTTTCTATGTGAGGCTTGTGGCGCAGAAGCTGTCTCAAATCGGTCACTTCCTGCCCTCCCGGAAACAGAAAAAATTCGTTCAGCCACAGAAAGGCCACGCCCTGAGGAATCCACTACGAGTTACTTGTTGACCGAGTGCCTGGAAGAAAGCTTTTGCATGGTGAAACCGCTGCAACCGTGGATGAAGTCAACTGTTGTGTGTGGGTGTCCGGTAGGAAAATGCTGCCGTCCAATGGCTGCAGGATTCGAGCAGTATTTCAAGTGCCAAACATGCCTTGAGAATAAAACAAGCACCGATGTCGATGCAAAAACAGAACCTCAACTTGTCAGTACTCAGATGGAAACTAAGCCTGACACGACCACTGAGCAACCAGAAATGCCAACAGAACAGTCGCCCTTGGAATTGGAACAATGCACTGCCTATCAGACATGCGCACGATGGGCGCCGCACGTTGGAGGACAGCCTGTTAAGCTGTGTCAATGTTCGTCCGGTGAATGCTGTCTCATGACCATGGTAGCTCCTGATCAGCACGCATACCGCTGCAAGGCCTGCAATATCCCAGATTCTGCAACCAACTCGACCGTGGCTAGCGGGGCGTCTCCGATTTTGCCCACACCATTTGTGGCTGCAGTCGGTCAGAACAGCTCGTTAGAAGAATGTGCTGCTGATCATCAGTGTAAGCAAAGCAAATATTCAGAGGATCTGTGCAAATGTCAGGCGGACGAGTGCTGCCAGCTGTTTGAGAACGAGTACAAGTGCAAGTCATGCAAGACGGTCGACAAGCCTCTCAATTCAACCGCTCTATTTTGAACCTGAAAGTCTGTGATTTGCTTTTTTCTACGATATGATTCCTTTTAATTCTACTCCTAACCAGCTTGTTACTCCTCGGCTCTGCTAAATAAACTACTTTAAAGCCGCACAATCTGCATACTGAAGAGAGACTAGCGGCTACTGTTATTGATTTACATTTACCTGGATCCGGATGGCCTGCAGGTTTCTGGTGGACTGACGAACTCTCCACTGCTGCTGGAAGGTAACTGCCGCTTTGCACAGCGACACAAAACGCTTGCGCTCTCTGTAGCAGCGCCACCAGACTTGAATGACGAGTGCGGCCCTTCGGACTGTCAAAAATCGGTTTCTGTCTGCTCGAACGACTGCCACATTGCGCCACCATCTCTGAAAGATCAGGGTTGAATGAAATCAACAAACAAAATCACCTGTTACACTTGTACGACTTGTGGCACAAATATTTAAACAAGGTACAGGAAAGAAAAAAGCGCACTTACTTGAATTCGAGCAGCTGCGATTGTCTGCCGCAACGTTTTTGCTCTCCAATAACGTTGTATACGTACAGTCGCTTGCTTAACAGCCAGAAAGCGGCGACGCTCAAGTACAGAACGCCATCTTGTTTGCAGTGTGCGTGCTGCCGAACGAACCTCCAAAAATCGCTGTCGAGTTTCCGAGCACGCCTGCCGATTGCGCCACCAACGCTAAACAATAGATCATAGGCACGCATGTGTTGGCGTATAACCACCGCCGCCCGTATAACTCCGCCGAGTGTGTTTGTGTGTGATTGACAACAATCGGCGAACTTATACGGGGTTATGACGCTAACACATGCATCAGCACCGAAGTGTGTAAGTACTGTTATATATTTACCTGAATGCGGGTGGCCTGCAGGTTTCTGTTGGACTGGCGAACTCTCCACTGCTGCTGGAAGATAACTGCCGCTTTGCGCAGCGACACAAAACGTTTGCGGTCTCTACAGCATCGCCACCAGAGTTGAATGGTGAGTGCGGCCCTTCGAGTTGTCAGAAATCGGTTCCTATCCGCGCCAACTGCTGTCACGTTGCGCCACCATCTCTGAAAGATTAGGCTTGTACGGTTTACTTACAGCGTTCCATTATTTATACGTACTTGAATTCGCGTTGCTGATAACGTTCTTTTCAGTTGCTGAACTCGCCACCACAACTGCAGTCTGAGTGTTGCGTTGCGAAGTGATAAAAAGAATTGACGTTCTGTCCTGCACCTCCAAGTTTTTTGGACGGTTACCGAAGCCCATCGCAGACGCACAAACTGCTGTCGATCAGTTCGAATTGCAATCATAGTACGCCACCAGCGCTAAAACTCAAGACACCACATAGTAGCGTAATGTAGACCAGACAATGCCCGCTATGCTCTAACAAAGAAACGGTGTCTGTTCGGCTCGGTTCAGTGCTGGAACAAGTACCTGAATTCGGGTGGCCTGCAACGTTCTCTGCAACTGTTTATATCGCCACCGGCGTTGAACTGTTAGAGCAGCAGCACAAAGAGATGTGTAACGTTTTCTGATAACGTAAGAACGCCATTTCATCTGCACAATTTGAGCGGCCCGCCGACTTCGTTGAAACCGTTCTCGGTCTTCAGAGCATGAAGAAAGATCGCGCCACCACTTCTAAATAAACACAATCATTATCACGGATCGCTATGTCCAGTAATCTAGATGGCCCATTTATCTATCGCCGTTGTCGTCTTTCTGTAACTTGTGTTTGTCAATCAATTTCGCCCAAATTTTAACACAACTTGCTAACACTCTCACAGCTTTACTCTCAAAGTTCTTGCCAAATCTGTCGCTTCAACCATTAGTTTTGTACGTACCTACATATACACGTGTCTGCCGTCAAAGTAAACACAGAAGTACGTACATGTAGCTAGTGGTTGAAGTTACCGGTGTTAAATTGATTGACAAAGAAGAAATTTACAGCAAGATGAAACCCCGGATAGATGGTAGGCAAGCTGTACTAGAAAGTGACGGGGGACACCTGGGAGTGCACAACTAGTGGTTAAGTGACAGACTTGGCTAAAAATTTTCAGAGCAAAAATTCTAAGGTTGTGTGCATGTTGTGTTAAAATTTCAGCGAAATTGATTAACGAATACAAAAGATTACAGCAAGTTGAAATCCCGAATAGATAAATGGACCACCCTGTATATACGCAACCCTTTACTATTTCTAAGCTTCAACTAAAAAATGCAGGTTAGTACGATATCGGTACCTTACTCATAATGGTTGGCTACAGAATAATGACTACGTACACTGACTAATACTGAACATGCATTATTAAAAAACGGACTACGGAGCAAAAAACTTGGAATTTCAGTGATCCAAAATGCACGTACGTGATCGCACATTTGCATGGTCGGAAGCTGAGGGGACAGCCGGATTTCCTGTTCTAGGTGCAAATTTTCGGCGGGAAATTACAATTTTTGGTGAAACCTTTGGAAAAATAGTAATCTTCGTCCGAAATTCAAATTTTATATCTCAAAAATCCAATTTTCGATTAAGAACTGCTCAACAACTAGTTTTCCAACACAAAGTTTACTTGAATTAGGGCAGCGCAGTGCATCCTTCGCAAAGCTTTCTCTGTCTGTAGAAGTCGCCATCGGCGTTGAACGGTCACCGCGGCCTGTCGAAGCGATACAAACTGCGACCGGCAAACACCACCCCGCCATTTCTTTTGAACAGTCAGCACAGCTCTCCGAAGCAGTAGGAATCGGTGACGCTCTTCCCGACACACCAACACGCGGCTCCACCAAGCCTTAACAGGTCGATTAGCGATTAACAAGTACGCCAGACTGAAAACACCAGTTCATTTGACGCATTAAACGTTCAACTTCCAATTGAAACTGAGAAATATCCCAGGTCAGATTGAGAATCAGTTCTGTAGCGAATTACAAAAATACGACTTATAGAGGCGGCATAACAGTCAGGCACTTAACGCCGTGTATGGTACTATATGGTACCGGCACCATCACCACAGTGGCCGACCATTGGGGGCACCATACATACCACCACAGTGTAGGTACCATGATGCTGGTGCCATATATGGTGCCACTAACCTAGGTACCGGTACCATCACCACAGTGGCCGACCATTGGGGGCACCATACATACCACCACAGTGTAGGTACCATGATGCTGGTGCCATATATGGTGCCACTAACCTAGGTACCGGCACCATCATGGTAACGACACTATATATGGTGCCAGTAACATAACCGGCGTTAAGTGCCTGATTGTGTAAGTGAGCGTAGAAAACAGCAACATCAAGTTTACCGAACAACAACTACGTACGTAGACTACCTGAATGCATCTAGCGGCGTTGTGTCGATGCGAATTTTCCTTCTGGCGAATTTTCCACCATCTCTGAATAGTGAGTGCGGCTCGTCGAACTAGGAGAAACTGCGCACGGACAGGTCGTCCTCGCCAAGTCTTCTGGCAACTGACTGCAGCAGACTTTAGCTGCAGAAACCGCTGTCGATCACGGCGACACGTCAGAACAAAACGCCACCACCGCTAGAACATCCATGAAGGTTATTATCGAACGACGCCGACTAAGCACTAACTTGAATACGGATCACTGCTGTCGCTTGTCGCAATTTGATGCTCAGCTGTTTTCTTCTCCAGCGACGTTGAATACAAACAGCTGACTGACGTAGGGACAGGTATCGTTGACGGTCTATCCGCCTTCGCCACTGCGTTTGAATCGTAGTTGCAGCAGAACGGAGCTTCACCAACTGTTCTCTCTGCACACGACAGACTCTTACGCTCCGCCACCAAACCTAGACAAAACGACCGATCAGGCAGTTCGCATAAAACTTCAGCACTTGTCAGCCGAACATGTTTTAGAGTTTTTGGTTACAACCTCTATGAGTCTTTTGGTCCTTTCTACACTCAAAAGCGCTGCCCTCTAAGAGCATGAAATGAGAAACCAGTTCGGCTTAAAAAATGCAGTTAATCGGGCTGTTAACCTTCCGGATATTCGGATTTTCTCAGCAATGTTCAATTTTCAGTTTGAGTGCGGATCGTAACAGAGAAATTTGTCACTGTTGAAAACCTGGCGAACTGTTCGAATTACCAAACACTGCAGGCAGACATAAGCAATGGGGGAGGCTGAGCTGGGTTGACCCCCCTCAGGCAGCCGCTACCGCCCTCAGGAATTTTTGGGAAGAATTTCGTATAGAAAACTATGACAAAAGTATGCCAAAATTAGGTGTACGTAAAAGACCTCAAGAATAGCTTATTTTAACCCATTTTAGCGAAAAATAAACAAAAACCCTTGATTTTAATAAAAAAATCGAACTTTTGGCTTACCATCCCCTCAACCTCCTTCAGGCGGCGCTATCCCCCTCCAGGATTTGAAAATTCACCACCCCATCAGCCGAAATGCTAGCATATGTCTTAGGGCAGTAAAAATAACAGTACTGTACGTACATACAGTAGTATTGTTCTGTCTTAAAACTACAGTTGATTCTAACGCAGTCATAGCGACATGGCTACACTGGAACGTTTACCTGAAGGCGCACAGCTTGGACAGTCCTCCGATTCTGTCGCTCTCTCCAACAACGTTGAATAAGAACTGCGCTACGTCGCAATAACAAAAACTGCTGCCGATCCAGTCGACAACGCCATCGCCGTTGAACAAGCAGCACTGCCGATTGCAAGCGCAGGAAGTTTTGGCGATCGTTCCGACGCGCAGCTAAGTTGCGCCACCATCTCTGGATGACAGAAGCGAAGTAAGGCTGCCGCAGTTCTTGCCGCTTCCGACGCAGGAAGTCGCGTCGCTGTTGATCCAGTTGTTTACGACCCTCAGCTTTCTTCTCAGAAGGAACTACAGTAGAGCGAGCGATATGGTGCCTCTGTTTTCGCGAAGGTAACGGTGTCTTGTCGGCAACCAGTGTATGTGACTGGCTGACCGACTGATCAATCACAGAAATCAGGTCGACATGACCCTAAAAACAGCTGAAGTCAATAAACTTTATTGCCCATGTTTGTCAGTAAAACGTTCACTATACACACTGCTATCGTTTCACAGCTGCTTAGAGAAAGTCACCACTTTTCTACCTTATAAAATTCCAAAATCCGTCTACACAGTTCGAGAGTCCGCTCTTTGTTTCCGTCAACGATGTGTCTTGGTTCAATGTCTGCAGCAATTAATTCAACTAATAAAATCAAAACAATAATAAATCGTTCACCGTGCAGATCAAGTGCGTCCATTCGGAAGGCTTCCAACGCCAGCTCCACGTTATGTATTTTCTGCAATCGACTAACTGGAGGGTGCCGAAGTTTCTTCTGCAGGAATTCAGGCTTGTGTTGCAGCAACTCTGCTAAGCGACTGAAATTCACGCGTAAAGCTGAACAACTAGCGTTCCTTAAACAGCATAAATTTCACAGATAACGCCTACCAAAGGATGACACCGTTCCTCAAGTCGACAGGTAAATGATCAATTCGGTATTTGTACTCGTCCAAGTCGGTCTGCTTGTAACGCGGCTCATAACCAAGTCGTTTCAGCGTTTTGAGCAAGTTGCCCTCGCCGCTGATGAATTCCCTGATTAGCGCGTGAAATACTGACTCGACACTCTGAAAAGTTGTCGTCCGAAGACATCAAAACTCGACCACATTGAATATCTATACCGATATTTTGCATTCAATATTAATGGAAATAGACATTGTAAATCAGCCCAAAAAGTCAATGTCAGCTTCGAATTCAAGTGAATACTTTACAGTACAGTTTATTCTCATGTAAGCCTACAATTTCAGGGTTCATACGGATCAGGGTTTTCCAAATTCCCTGACTTTTCCCTGACCTGAGTGCTAAAATTCCCTGACTTTCTACAAGCAAACTCATAAAACAGTAAATGTTTTCAAGCACCTAATTTTGTAATTTCTTTTGCATCGGCAGATATTTAAATAAACGGTAGCATATCCAATAATTTTCTAAAAGCAAAGGATGAATTTAGTATTAAAAACTAATCGTATTTCAACAGGTATTCCGAGCGTGAAGTTGACAAGAATTAACAGTTTCACGGTTTGACGAGGCCTGGTTGGGCAGCTGCCTAACCAGGGCGAGAAAATTTTGAATAGCTTTCAAAAACGCATTTAAAAGGTAGTCTTGGCGTAAAATTAACAGGAATTAACAGCTTCAGAATATGACGAGGCCTGGTTGGGCCGCTGCCCATCCAAGGCGAGAAAATTTTGAAGAAATAGCTTTCAAAAACGCATTTAAAAGGTAGTCTTGGCGTAAAATTAACCGGAATTAACAGTTTCAGAGTTTGACGAGGCCTGGTTGGGCAGCTGCCCAACCAGGGCGAGAAAATTTTAAAAAATCCTTATAATCTTCCCTGACCGGATCTGAAATTACCTGACTTTTCCCTGACCATTTTTAAATTCCCTGACTTTTCCCTGACCTCCCTGACCCGTATGAACCCTGAATTTGCTAGACAGAGTAAACGGCACAGAAATAACTCTGCAGACTGCCTTTAAGGAGGTTTATGGCAAAAACTGCAGGATAAAGCGGAATTTTTCTCGTTTTGAAATATCGATATGTCGCTGACAAATAACGCGATACCGACATAAAAAATTGGTCGACATTATCGACTTTTGGTATCTATATATCGTCAGAACGCTAGTTTTAGCCTGAAATTTAGTATTTTGTTAGCTATGCAAACATTTAAACGTTCAGGAAGTTTTCAACTTAAATAAGGGGGCAGGTATCAGTTAAACTAAACAGCGAAAGTGCCATCAATACCACTATGCAAAATTGGCTGTGTTAAAGACATTTGCATTGCTGCTAAGCTCGCTTGTCCAAAGCAACAGCAGTCTATATTGGGCCAGAACCAGCATACTACACGAAAAGTCGAACCTTGTAAGGCGAACATCGAACAAACAGACACGGATCTTGAGAGATCAAGCGCTGCTCTTTGGCATTGTCCAGGAACACAAAAATCAGTAGGAACCGTTTGAGAAACAACTCTGCCAGCTGTCTGCGCACGTCTGAAGCAAACAATCAAACGGGGGTGAAAATTTTTAAAATTCTTTTCCATAATCACCTTCCTTGAACAGCCATTTCACCTGAAGCCGACCGTACTTTCGGTGGATTTCCGGATCGTTAATAAGTCGTTGCACGGCAAACCGCCACAAGCTCATCAAGTCGTTCGGAGAGCGCACAGGCACCAACTGGTGAAAGACAGTTTCCATGGCCAGACGCAACCACAGCGGATTAACGTACCTCAGCATGTCGAAAACTTGCACTCGTAGCCCTGAACAAAGAACTACATGTAGATTGAGATTTAGGAGAAGTGGTAGAAACTCGCCAACATCTGCGTGTATCTCTCGATCACTACGAATGAAGAATCTGCGCTCTTCCACCACTCTCTCGATACCACTGGTCAGGTGACCCAGGTTCCGGTAGAGCAGAGCGGCCTTCTGACGAAGTTGGTTCAAGCTGTCTTGGCTCCAGTAGACCAACTGAGACACCTGCTCCTTCGACGGAACTCTACTCTCCGCCTCGAACGCCGACAGCAGTTTCTTGGCCGCTGCGTCTGAAAACCGTTCTCATCGGTCTTTCTCACCAAACAACGCGTCTCACCGCCTTCTTTGTATTTGGCCAACTCTTTCTCGGCCGCTTCTATGTACTCTTCGAACTCAGACCGCAGTACTCGGTTCAACAACTGAGTGTACTGCGCTTCAGGCACCCGTGACACTGTGCCGTTCCAAACCTGGCTCGTCACCGTCTGATTGCGCCTGAGGGAGGCATCGGGCGCCGCCACTTCCAAATGCGTACGGGGGCCCGACTGTACAACTGTCCTATCGAGAGCCGATACCTCCACAACTGTGGTCGATGCATCGAAATGGGGCTGTGCTAAAAGATCTGCAACACATACGAGGCTTGGAAGACAAACCGAGCCAACAGTGGTTTACACGCAGGTCTAATCGATGCTTCGATATCGTCCCCAGCAGCAGCAGCTGTAGCAGGAGTGCTGGTCACACTGGATGTGGTGGCCAGACGATCGGAGAAGAGGGAGAAGGTGGTTTCGTCGAGAATGTTCTCGGTTCGTCGCAGCTGCACCTCTTGTACCTGCACGTCACTGCGCACCACAGCCGCGCCGCGCTTCTGGCTGTTGATCGACAGACTCGGCCGTCTGAACAGTTCATCATCGCTAGCAACTTTGTAGGTGCGGTCTGCTGCCAGATTCTCTGAAACAAATGTCGTTCTCAGGCGGATTTGTGCACTTGTTGCTGTCATTTTCTGTCCTTTCGGACTCGGAGTAGCCAACTGCTATAGAGCAGGAAGAGACACGAAGTCCGGCAAGCCTCGTTAAAAACAACCCACCCCTTCGCTGTCTTTGTGCAAGACAGCGCCGGTTTGGTCCCCATTTGTCTACTTGCCATTGCTGACTTTCGACGGCCTGGGTTGGGCTTTGTGTCGACTACTTCCCATCGCGTCGACAGGTTTCGAACCCACAAACACACCGCTTGTAGCCACTACCTTTATTCTCCCGTTGCTGATACATTTGTAGTGGCTTGGTTCAACTGGGAATCAGCATTCTTCTTATTGAAGCCCAATGATAAATTACCTTCGTTGGCTGAGCAAACCTCTAAAAATAACATTACGATGACTGATCTTCGTTGGACGAGTTAACCTCTAACCGATTACTACACCAATAAATAATTACTACTTTCTGTGGCCAGGGATTTCAACTCGACATATAATTCCATATTTCCATACTTGTTGCATTTTAAAAGCCCGCCGACCGCGACCAGTCCGCGGGGGTTTACTGGCTGCAGTAAAACCCAGAATTTTCACTGCCGCGTGCCGGGCAGCTCATTTCCAGGCTGGAATCACGCTGGCTTAGGCATAGACATAAGTTCAGACTTACTGTTTTAGGGTCAAGCTTAGATTAACTTTTAGTCTTAGGTTCAGGCTGAGGCTAAGGCTACCAGAGTTTTCCACATAAAATCCCATGGGTTATATAATCGAAAATCGGCTTTTCCATCAAGAACTTTGTCGCCAATCAATATCCCAGGAATATTAAATGGAATAAACTTTTTGCCTGTTTTTAGCTGATACAGGATCACAATCTGACTGTAATGTGTTGCTCTAACGATCTCAGTTTAGTTACGATACGATTCCACTATAAACTGTAAAAGCTAGCAAATTATTGATATTCGATGCAATTACTTTGATTTTAATTTCAATTTTGCCTAACTTCAATTCAATCGCTTCAATTTTTTGACAAATATTTCCGCCAATGGGATATTAAATTGAATAATGGTCCATCTAATATCCCAGGGGATATTTATGGGAAACTCCAGTAAGGCTTAAGGCCAATGTTAAGATGCGACTTCTTAAACTTAGTCTTAAAGTTAGGTTCAGGCTGAGGCTTAGGTTCAGGCTTAGCGTAAGCCTAGCTTAAACTGAAGCTGATGTTTGGTCTTAAGATCAAGCTTAGACTTGGGCTCAGGTTTAGGCCTAGTGTAGACTGAGGATTTGGGTTAGGTTCAAGCTTAGGGTCAAGCATAGGCTGAGGCTTACGCTTTGCCTCAAAGAGAAGCATTTGACAGCCAGTTTTCCGATTGAGGTTGTTTCCTAAAATTCTAAGCTTGAGGTTAAGCCTAAACAACAGCCTCATATTGAACCTAAGCCTCAGATTGAACACAAGCCTAAGCTTGACTGACTGAACGAACATAGACCTAAGCCATACATGTAACAGGGGTCTGCCCACACGTCAGATCCGACATACGAAGCGTCGAACAACTGAGCCAAAAACCAAGCCACTTGTGGAAAAAGTTTAGAACGCCCTTAACTCCAGAACTACCTATTACACATGTTTGGCTGCTCTGTATAAACTTTTCTCTATTGGAGTTCTCTTATGAAGGTTTAAAGAATTATCTAAACAAAGGGCGGACTAGGCTCTTGGAAGTACCCTTAGAAACGCATCAGTATAGGGCACGCTCCGGAGACCCTGTTTTTCTAAATACAGTCGTCTCGTTAATCCGGACAAGTTGGGACCGACCAATTTTGTTCGGATCAACGAATCAAAGCAAAACACTGTTTTTCGGCTCAAAGGCCGGAATGACAGCTTTTTGTTAGTTGCATATCAGATTCTGCAGCTGTATCTCTGAATTAAAAGCCAAAACCTTATTTCTGCTGATTATATAGCTCCTAAAAGGCAGAAATAATCACATTCTGACTCTACTAACTATTCAATTGAGAATTTACACCCTAATCGAAAAATTGCGCATGCTTTTGTCCAAATTAACCGAAATCCGGATTAACGAATCACTTTTTTACCATACAAATTTCGAAGTTGGGGCCCCCAAATGTTCTGTCAGGATTAACGAATCGGATTAGGATTAGCGAGTCATAGATATAACATGGGGAAAATTTGGACCTGGCATAATCTTGTCCGAAGGCGAATATCCGGATTAACGAGGTCCGGATTTTAACGAGACATGAATGACTGTAGGTAGAAGGACAGGAGGAGTTTTCGCGCGAATAGACTTGGCAACCTACCTACCTACGTACGATCACATCAAAACAGCCATCCAAGGGGCTGAACAGGTCAAAAACTCAAAGTTAATGACAAGAAAAAGAGAAGAGGGAAACAAGAGTGAGAAGAGATTAAGAGAACATTATTTTGAATTTTGAACTGATTGCGCCATTTCATTTTTAATTACCGACCTTCTCCCCCCAAACCGACAAACTGCCGTTTCTAAACTTTTTTCAAGCCCATGGCTAAGCTTAAAAAAATTAACCCTAAAGCTAAGGTTAAGCTTAAGCTTGAAGCCAACGTCAAGCTAGAAACCGAGACCGCACAAACAGACGCTAAGAGGAAGCAGTGGTTAGGGGACAAGGGGCACCTCTATTTTTAGTCTAGGAGCGTTGAATCTGTTGGATGGTGACTGCTTGATTGTCGCACCTACCTAGGGATGCAACCGAATACAAAAATACCGAATACCGAAGCGGATTTTCGGAACCGAATTATACCGAATAATACCTAATATTGATGATTCGCAGGCGCAATTGCAAAAAATATACTGTCTAACTACTACTTCTTGTTTTTAATAAACTTTTTGATGCTAGAAAAGCTGTAGGGTGACGTATGGTTTGAACCACTACAACCGCTAGGGATGCAGGGGGCGCCGTGACTCAGAGGCAGCAAGCTACCCACTGAGCCAACAACGCGGCGACACTTCCCAAAAAATCCTCCTATTATTCGCTACATGCGGAGATCTCATAAAAAAAACTTGCCCCTAAGCCTGAATCTAAGCCTAAAACCAAAGCTAAAAGTTGAGTTTGACAGCGGGTTGGGCGAATGGGCCACATGGCGGATAACAGGAGGATATTTACGCGCGAACCACAAACTCGCAGAAAGTTTGAGGAAGGGAAAATCCAGTACTACACTACTGGAAGCACCGGAGCTGGCATCTTAGGCATACAGTACAGCCTACATTGGGTGAATCGCTTGAAAAGATAGGTGGGATTTTATACATAATTAATTGGTACATAAAACAAACGCTTAGGTAAAGAAGTGTAAATCTGACAACGTAGTCCACTGGGAACTGAAAAGGCCGAATTGTTGTTGTTTATTATTATGTAAGTAAAACCTTGATCTTGAAGTTTGTTAGCTTTTCGTATGAATAGTCGTTCTTTGCCAAAATTTTAGCATAGTAAATGGACAGATAGATGTAAAAGAAGAAGTATCTCAGTGATTTCTGCACAAATATAAGCAAAACAGTGCAATTTTAACGGTTTTACAATATTCGGTATTATTCGGTTTGAAAAATACCGAATTCGAATACCGAATTCGAATAGTACTAGTAACCGAATTATTCGGTTCATACCGAATAATACAGAACTTCGGGTGTATCCCTAGTCGCACCGCACCGAAATGCCGAAAACACAAACTACCTACTAATAGCTAGCAGATTCGATTCACGCTACTCGCTCATTACCAACCCAACCCAAATTGACCTGGAGGACTCGTTGCAGGAAACTAACAAAAGACACTGACGCAGCAAAAAGTTTATTCTTCTCGCTCCAACCGCACGGCACCATCTCTTTGCAAGCAACTCTCCACAGACACCCGCCACAGCCCAGCTGTTCGGGTGACCACTAGCCAGGTCAATCTAGTTTTGACACGAAAACTAAAAGATAAAATGTGCCTACGGTACCTGAGCACCAAAGTCAAACTAACATAAGCAAATTCACATCCGCTGGATGTGACAAGGCTAATCACCATAGAAAACTGTACAACCGTTTCATTTACGCAGACGCAAATACTGCCTATGGCTTCCGTTGTGAAAAAGGCGAGTAGAAAATTGGAGAGAAGCAGCACAGTTGCAGAATGGGAGCAAGTCATACCATACGGCATATACTGAGAGGTGACTACTCAAAAAAGTTCTTCAAACACTTTACATTCATATTGCTCACTCGCAAAAAGTCAATATTATACGTTGTACGTAGTACACATATACAGTCATGTCTCTATAATCCGGATATTCGCCATCCGGACAAGATTTGCCATCCCCAACTTCGAAATTTGAAATTTGTATGTACGTGATTCGTTAATCTGGATTAGGAGAAAATCCATGCGTAATCCTTCAATTCAGATCTGAATTTCCATTGGATTATGGTTTCTGTTGAGTAACAATGTGATTTTTTATTTTTTAGGGGTATCTCAGGCCATACAACTGCAGAATTTATGTAGAACTAACAAAAAACTGTCATTTACAAGTCTGCACCTGAAACACTGTGTTTAAGCTTTGATTCGTTAATCCGGAAATTCGCTAATCCGGACAAAAATTGACGGTCCCAACTTGTCCGGATTAAGGAAACATGACTGTGCAAACCACTTCGATAACGGCATGTAACTGCTCTCGGCATGTAAACATCTCGGCAATGTAAACGTATGTACAGTATGTCAGGCTCAGTTTAAACACGCAGGTCATCCGCGACCGAGTAGTGTCCTGTCCTTTAATCGAACTTGGAGGAAAATAGAGAGATCAGGTGTAGCTTGGGGAATCAGGAGCCGATCCCCAAACAGAAGTTAATACTTTGAATGATCATAATTAATTTTAAATTAACAAGTTTTATCGATAATTATCGATCATTTTTGGCAAAAATCGTCCAAATATGGTCATGTTACATATCATTTGAAAGCCCTTCGCATAAGGAGTCTATCTATGATCACTATATCAGTATAGGGCACGCCCCGGGGCCTGTTTTGCCCAATATAAAAGTACCCCGAGCGAGGCATCAGTATAGGGCCCGCTCCGGAGGGCCTGTTTTCCCTAGGTGACGCGTCAGGATAGGGTACTCTGTTGAGGCGTACTGTCCTAAGGAAGTTAATTAATTAATATATAGTCGATCTCTGACCTACCCTGATTTCCCCCTCAGCTACACCTAACCCAAATATACGTAGGACCCCCAGCATAGCTATGTTGGCACTGGCAGTAACCGGTAGTTTCTATCAGAATAGTAGGTGTGCAGGCAGAGGTGTAGTATTTAAATGCTGCCGTGAAGTGGTTGTTATCATTGCATTTTGTTTGTTCTGAGCAGGCAGTGGTATAATTTCTATGTGCTTTGTACTAGTGTTGTTGTTGTACTGGTTGCCATCGGTGGCGTCAACTCGTACCTGTTACAAGGGGGTCAAAATCGACAGCAGCTACATCTTGGAGGAGAGGCAGTGTGGGCACTACTTCACCGACCCACATCACAAGCATTGCCCGTACGGCCATCACTACTTGGTTCTCGATAACAAAGGCCATTATGTCGACACGTGCAACGTAACCCAGGAGTCCGACACAGTTAAGATGGGGTGCGCTTCAGCGTCGTTTGACGGCGGCAAGCTGGTGGTCTACGACTGCTACAACGAAAACTTTCGTCTGTTCGCCTTTTGCGGTCAGTACGGCAGTGTGAGCGAAGCTGGAAAACTGACTAACGGACAGAAGTCAAGCAAGGGGACGGTGACGGTTTACAACGAAACGCTCCGCAAGCTGGCCAAGGGCATCGTAGACGCGTTCGGAGTGCAGACGCCGCTGGACCTGGCCATCGGCAGCGTCGAGTGCTGCGGGGTGGGCGAGGACAGCGCTTTCTGCCATTACAAGCCGCAAGTGAAGGCGAAGCCTAAATTCAACTGCACAAGCAGCACTGTCTTGGGCGACCGGTATATATCCGACAGAGGACTGGTAACGGCGCCGCACAATTGTAGAACAATGATTTTCGACGGCGGACTGGAATGGCGCGACGGCTCGGCTGGACTGATTTGCGACGGCAACTTCGGCAGAGTCTCAGTGAGCAAGGGCTTCAAGAAGACTATACAGCAGAAAATCCACGCAGACGAATCACTGCAGAATCGGAAGGAAGTGGCACTCTTCTTGGGAGGACGCGCTCGGCTCACCTGCTGTCAAAACTCAAGCAACTGCAACAAGCCGGCACGGGGCACATCCACCTCCACCAATTTTGCCCTGCTACTGGCCGCCCTCGCCGCTGCTCTTCTCAACTTCTGAACCCTTCTCTGATCATTTTTCTTCATGCCTCACTCGTCTCTTATTGGCTACTTGCTGCCCGTTGATGTAACCAACCGCATAAACTCCTAACGTACCACGCAGATAAACAGATCGAGAAGAACCAGTTACCAATGACAGGAACAGCACCTTACTGCACAAACCATTAGCAGATAGTGTTAGAGCAGCGACAAAAACTCTGAAAATTTAACCCAAAATAAAAGTCTATTCAAACTATTTAGTTGCAGCCGTTATCGGATCTGAGACAAAGGCATCCGGGGAAAACTTTTGAACCATGATTTTCAAATACTTACATTGCTTGCACTCGGATCTCTCACAAACAATGCGTCCTGCATCTACTGTACGTGCAAATTCCTCCTATACTCATGTATTTTATGTAGGATGTGCAGTACTTAGACAGACCGAAACGGTTAAATTAGCAGATCGAGTATATGACGCTTCTTATTAGTGTGTCCGTCACCGGCGAAAGGAAAATGTGAGATGGGCTCAGTACGACGACACAGTGGACATCGGGTCGAGTTGAGGCTAAGCAGACAATGGATGCAGAAGCAGTGGCCGCACCTAAGCGCCGCCGGACGAACCAGAGCCTCCTTGCAAACCGAACACACGTCATCAATGCGTGGCTTAGCTGCCGTGTATAGAACTTGCTCAAGAGCTCCTTTCAGAACTGCCACAAAGACTGGTGGTGAGCCAGACTGTATAACAGATACGAAAAGAACTCACATAGCACGCTGTACCCGTCGGCTAGCAACATAAGCAGATAGCAGGTTAGGGCAGTGATGAAGTGAAAACCGTGCAAGAAACAGAGCCAACGAATCCAGAGTGGAGCGGGCACAAAGTACCTGTAGGCAGTGGTAATCATCTCGTACAAATGCAACACAGCGCAACAGCGAACTGAGCGGTAGAAACACAGAACAACAGGCACCTTCAGACACAAACTGGTCAGTGTGAGCAGGTACTCCACCGCGTACTTGATCATCAGTACCTAGCAACAAATTGCATGCACGGTAGTTATAGTGCGATCAATACCTGAACTGAAACCCCAATACCCAATCCCAATACTTGAGAACCCCAATACCCAATACTTGCGTAGCTGGGCCAAAGATTGCATTTCAGTGACTAGGTACATTCCAGTCGTATAGACAGGATTTTTCGCACTGCGATTAAAAGTTTGAAGAGGCCTGATTGGGCCACTGCCCAACAAGGGCGAAAAATTTTTGAAAAATTATCCTTTGAGAAAGCATTTAGAAGACGTTCTGAGTGTAAAATTAGCAGAAATTAAGTTTTATTGTACTATTTAATAATTCGTAATTCATTTTGTGTTTCTTATCTTCGACGAATTCCTTTCCTAACGGAGGAAGGAAAGTGTGTACACTCTCACAGCCCTGGATACGGTACTGGTAGTAGTGTATCATTAGAAATAGTGGCACAGTTTTTATTTTAGATAACAACAGAGAAATTATTTACTTGTGTACTGTTTAGAAAAACGGACACTCTAAGATAGTCTGCTAACGTTTAGTTGATTAACGCACAAACGGCTTCCTAAACCTAATCATCGATCAACCTTTGCAATTTTTTCAGGTCAGCATAGATTTTTTTCTATTTTTGCAGGTTCCAATTAGTATTGGGTATTGGGGGACAAAAACCCCAATACCTTGAAAACACCCAAATACCCGATGCCAGTTCGCACTGTAATGCACAGTACGTACGTATACTATGCGCACGTAAAAATCTCTAATCTAGACCGTACCTCAATAAAATACAATTGCTGAGGCTCCAAAGTGAGAGGGGCTCTGAAGAGTAGCAGTCGCGCAAGGTCAAAATGAGTGTAGGGCCAGAGCTGAACGGGCCATCCAGAAAGCAAGAGCAGACACAGCCCCACTGCAGGAAAAGAGCAGATCACAGAAGTAAAGGGACCTTGGTTGGTCACCCAGTAGGTGAGAGTGTCGTTGGCGCGCTTGTAGACCCGCTTGCTCACAAACAAAATCGCCAATCCAGCAAAAAGTCGGCTCAGAGATGAAAGCACCTCCGACCAATTGGCCAGGAGAAAAGATACGACTGAGTTGATCAGATCCATTAGCAGAAAGACCAGTGACGAGGTAAGGTGTCTCAGATTGACTACTAGATGAAAGGCATACATAGACAGCAGCAGAAAGCGTGCAGAACGTACACCGTTGAGCCCAAAAGCTCTGGCTCGGTCTAAACAATGCTTACACTTTTACCTGAACTGAGCAATCTTATTCTAATAACAGAAGCCACTGCAAACCTAACCTTTGGCATCTTTGACTGAAATTGAGACACCGCATTGGCATTTAACCCCTTCAAAACCACCGAAAAAATCGCATGGTCCAAAAATCGCGAATAAATACTCATGAGTCGTCTGCGAATCCCATTTTTCTGCGAAATCGCAACTTTTCTTGCGGTGAGGAATCTACCGCAGACCTGCGAATCCCATTTTCAAATTTTCAATTTGCAAGGACAGTAAATTCGTAGAGTTTGAAAATCGTGGCAAAATCGCAAAATGCGATTTGTCCCCGCTGGATTCCTAGGGCCTACGAATTTATGGCTGAATCGCCGTGAATCCTCACCAGTGCGATCACTAGTTTCACAATCACGCAGATTCGCTTAACTACTCCAATTGGAGTAAGGTGTTTTGAGTGGGGTTTAAGCCAGGTTTGCAGCAGGGTACAAAACTGGTGTCGGCAAGATCATTGTGAACTACGTACATTGGCGGGTAATTAGAATGCCGTTTTGTTCTCGCAGAAGCAGTTTCCACACTCGCACTATTGAACAACGGGGACACCAGCAATCTGCCTGCATACAAAACACTGATCTATTCAGCATGAACAAGGTCACTCAGCTGGTTACCACAGTTTGCGTTGCCGCTACCGAAGTCTCCGATTCCAAATCCTGGGACTCTTGTGTAGAAATTACAGAACTCATCGTAGAATCTATATCAGTAGAAATAGTCGTATCCGTGCTAGACTGTGTTGTATCATTCGATGCTGAAATTTCAAACCGTCGCCTTTCAGGATAATGAATGAATGCTGTGAATGAATGAAGTTCTTGCCGATCTCATAGACAAAACTCTTTTCATCCAGTATTTCGAGCTCCTCCGGAACCAAGTGCCCAGTACGAGCAATGCTTGCAGAGTTACATTCAGTTCGGGCACCATCTTCGATACACTGAAACAAACACCACTGCGTACAGTACTTTTGTCGGTTGGTAGCGATTTCAAAGCCGTACGTAATTTCCAAAAGTAGTAGTAATCAATGCCTTCACGGACGGATGATCGTCTAGTTCTAAAAATATGTGGCAGCGCTGCTGTTGACTTACAGGTTCGCTAAAAATGTAGCTAAATACGCTGTACAGTATATACATACATACATCTTTCTTAAATCACTCTGCAGTTTCTACATTGCAGAATTATGTCCGGTTTCCAAAGTGCAGGCGATCAGGATGAAACTGCAGAGAATGTCTGCTGATTTTTATGCAGACATTAGTGCAGTTTGTTACCAAGAATGCTCTAAAACGTTCCACTGCATTGCATGCATGGTGTATGCAGTTTTATGCATTTGGCTCTGCTATTTGTCTTGCAGAGCTTCTGCAATATTTGAATTTGAGCGGCTTCACGTTAAAATCATTTGTGAGAAAACAGCCAATCTGTGTTGGTAAAGTGATCGAATAAAATGATGAAAATTTTTGATCACGGAAAATTGGAAGAAAAGCATTGTGCGAGATTTGTTTTCTTGTATGGCTCCAATCCAACACAGGCTAATAGATCTTTTTGCAAAAGTTATGGAGCCCACCTGGTAAAGTAATAGCTGGCTTTTTTCAATAATTCACAGCAAATCCAACTGAAGCTGTTTTGATTAAACTGAAATGAGCTGCAGGATGCACAGTACGTTCTGCAGAAATCGGCAGAATGGTATGCATTCAGAGCTGCACATATATGCACAGTTATAGAACTGTGCAATTCTCAGACCACATATTTTCTGCAGCTTTGCTGCAGACAAACTATGCACTTAAGAACAGAATAATCATTTGACGCTGAGCCTGCATACAACATCTGTAGAATTTCTGCAGAGAATATCCCCCGCCAACAGATCATGTGCAGATCTGCACACCCCAACACTTCGCATTTTGCAAAAGCGAAGTGTTTTTTGGATCTATTCGGCGTAAAAAAAACACTTCGCGTTTTTGCCGAAAACCTGTTTTTGCGAAGTGATCTAACTATTCGTCTCAAATCAAAGTGCGAAGTGATCGACTTGCAATTTAAGACTTCGTCAGGCCAAAACGAACTAATCGCTGATTGGTCGACTCTTTGAGCGTGCGTCGTAAAGTTGCGCCAACTCCTCATTTGATCCACGCTGTAGCAGGCCGCTGACCAGTGCTATTAGTAGCATAGTTATTTATTCTGTGGTTGGCTGCTGTACTCATACATGCACTACATTATTTTACTACATCCATTGTATCAACACTATAGATGTGTGGGATTTTATGCCGGTCTACCAGCAACTAGGCATATGCTAGCAACCCAACATCGCGTTACAGAACAGAAAAAAGCTTGGAATAAATAATCGGAGTAAATAAATAATAAAAAACAGATATTTCATTGTTTCCACTGTCGGTACTGCTTTGAAACCTCGCTTAGAGAAAGTCGTCGCTCTCCTTTTTCTTTTTTCTATTTTTTTGCGGTTTTTTGGCTCCGCCCACAGGTCTGATACGAAGTCTTCTCGAACACTTCGCATTTGCACTCAAAAAAACAATTCGGCTAGCATTTTCAGAGCGCCGAAATTGTGTCGGCGTTGGTGCGAAGTGTTTATTTAAGTGTTCGCATTTTTCGTTAAATCCGAAATTTCGGCAGTGCTTGGAAAGACTTCGTCTTGAGAGTGATATGTTGGCGGGGGATATGCAAAATTTAACGAATTTAACAGAGTGCATTAAGAGAGTACATACAGTAAGTGCAAAACTGCTTTAGTATAAAGCCTATAAGCCTGACAAATAGTCCAATCCGTACTTGCCGATCTTATCCTTATACCAATGAGTAGGTACCAACATCCATCCTTCTTGTTGACATGCTGTTGCAGCTGGGCTTGTCATTCCGCACAGCTTTAGTCAAAATGATATCTTGCTTACTAACGAGTAACAAACAATATATTCTATACACAAGTGAACAAATAAACAACAAATGTAAATTTAATGCTTTAAACAATTGCAATACACCGTATGTACCACGGGCAACCGCACCGCGTTTTTAAACCCCACCCAAAACTACTGTTGCTATGGGTATTTGATTCTCAATTGGGTATGAGTATGGGTCGGTATTTTATAAAATACCCACCATACCCGGGTATGGGAATGGGTAGGTATTTTAAAAATACCCGGGTATCGGGTATAAATCGGGCATTTTTCATTAAAATCGCATAAATAAATATATTTTCCTTAAACATCCAAATTTCAATTGGTTTTGCAAAAATAGTTTTTTTAATCTGCTTTTTTGCACAACTATAGTATGTGCTCAGTGTAGCAGTTTTACTTAACAGTTTCTAGAACAGTTGCGTAATCGCCCTAAAAATACGAAATCCCGCTAAAAAATCCTCTCAACTGGTGCTAATGCTGTTTGTGTATTGAAAGGACAGTAAAATTATGGCGAATAAGTAGTCTACTTACTTCTCCCTTCCCTAAAACTGCGATTATCGAGATATTTGCGTAAATCGCATTTCAATTTTCTATTATTTGTGGGATCGAAGAAACTGGTTGAAGCGACTGGACGTGGTCGACATTAGAGTATCTGTAAGTGCCTGGGTATTCCTACTATCATTTTCAGTGTTTCCAGACTGTCGAATCCTTTGCTTGCGCGTTTCCCTTGTGAGTGCTAACGCAGAGCAAACGGTAACCTTCCGATCCGATGTGCGGGGGGGCCTTTACGGCCCTACGCTCAGACCTTGCGATCCATTGCGCAACCCCCGTAGTTTCGTCATCTCGGACGTTTCCCTTCTATCACTGCCAGCCACTCTAGCCATGCTGTTGGACGCCAGTTACTAAGAAAGTCCCTGGCGTGTTGACGTCATGGTGATGTCGGCTCCCAACGTCCGCTAGGTCCGCCCCTGGTTCCAGAGAGAGGCCCCCCTGCCTAGTCGGTTTCCGTGGACAACTCCTGACGTCATTGCTCTTTCTCCAAGTTGGCATGCTGTAGGAGCGGCTTCGGTGCTGTGGCAGATCCAGTTGGTTCCCATTTTATCTACTCGCTGTAACCAGCTTTCGGTGGCCTGGGTGGAGCGTTGTGCCGACGACCAACTCTTTGCAGCACGAAACTTGCCACGCCGAGAGGATGAACCACTACAACCACTAGGGATGCAGCGGCCGCCGTGACTCAGAGGCATGCTTGCTACCCACTGAGCCACCGACGCGGTTCATCTAAATGTTCTGCGACATGTGCAGAAATCCTGACGTGTTTTCTACTAATATGCTATGTTTTAATTGCTGTTGTGCTGTTTGTATTGTTGCGCTATGTTTTAGTGGTAACAACCTATGTTACGGTAAACGGTAACCTTACATAGGTATCTGCAGTTTGGTGTGCAATCAGAACTGTGAGTGGTGCATTGCATGAGAAGAGCGATTTGAGGTTTATTGAAGCAAAATCAACAGTACCAGTAGAGAAGACATAAAGTTTCAACTAAGTCATGGTTTTCTGACCAACACTTGGAACTGTTTCACCTGATTAGGATCGCTGAAGACTTCTAGTTTCGAATTGAAGACGGCCGTAGCTCTCTGATGATAGATTTGGATCATGCCCAACTGCTCCTGGCCCTTTCCGCTCTTCACCACACACGGAATGGCGTCTCCCACTCGCATCACGCTCCAGGCTCCACTCGGCATCATAATCGAACTGAACGATTGCCATAGATATTTGAAGGCAGCTTTGCCCGGTGGGTGCTCGCACAAAATCTAAACCGAATCTGCGTTCAACCGCGAGACACTCGAGTCTGGCCTACCTGAAACTTTCCAATCGTGAGTTTGTCGGTTTCCATAGCTTGGTCGTAAATCCTATTGTCCTGAGTAAAACACGCAGCCACCATCCCGTTGTTGTTCCAGGCGCGCCCGATAATCGGTTCTCCTTTCAGATGCCAAACAGCGACGCATTGTTCTGTTTTGACTCCTTGGTCTACCGTCATCACCGCTTTGAATGCGTCTGTGGGAAATCGGTCTCCGATTTGCAGTTCTCTCCACAAATCCTCGGTGGCCGGGCCGGGCGGCAGAGTGCGTGTCAGGCGGAGTCGCGCCAATTTCTTCTCTGAATCCTCGTCCTCCCTCTCCGGTCGTTGGGGAGTGTTGCCGAGGGCTGGCACTGGCTGTGCGTTCGGTTCCTGCTTTCCCAATCTGCGGGCCATTTCTTGCTGCACATCTCTTAGGTTCTCGTATCCGCCGTCGTCTACGTCTTGCGGCGTCCGTGGTGGCGCTGGCACTTGTGAAGGATCAGTCTTTGGAGTCTTCACTTTCTTCGCGCCCTTCTGCACTTTAGAGGGCTTTGTTTGTTTGCCACCTTTCGTCTTTCCTATCTTCTCGTCGGGGCCGCGGCCTGTCACCAAGATATCTTTCGACCGAGGTCCGGCAATGCTGGAACTTGCAGCGGCTGCTGTCAGTGCTGTGTGCGAGGGCGTCGACCTGGCTTTCTTCTCTTTGGTTTGCTTCTTGTTGGATTTGACAGATTTCTTCACTGGTCCCTCTTTGACTGGATCGCTTTGAGTACTTTTTTGCTTTTTCTTGCTGCGTTTTTCCGGTTCACTGTCACCCTTGCTGTCATTACGGCTCTTTGTCTTCGGTTTCTTGTCCTTCTCGGGTTTCTTATCCTTTGTCTTCTTTGACTTCTTGTCTTTGCCCTTCTTCTTCTGTTCGTTTTCTTCTTCTGAATCCATCTTTGCGTCCAAACGCTCAGCTGTTAGTACAAACAACAAATGAATGCATCTCCCTACACGATGTATTTTATATGCGAAACAATGTGATTGGTTAGCTAAGTCCCGCATTTCAACTTGTTGTGTTGCTTATCAAGTAGTAGACTAACAAATCAATGTCAATGAACGAATGGACAGAATCAGGTACAATCAGCAAAGCTTACAAAAAGGCACATACTGTACGTACGTTACTGAACTTGGAGGCGGGCTTGGAAGGAAAACTAGATTGTGTGGCATTTCCGGTGCAACGAGTAGAGTACATACATACAGTAGTGGCAATTTTGCTCAGTTTTGTCGGATGTGAGATTCGTGTACGAATGCACTTACACAGCAGCAAGTTTTTATTAGTCGCAAGCGGTACAAGTAAGTGAGAAGCTTCAAGTAAGTCAACGGCCTCCGCCGAGCAAGCACAATAAAAACCAGAAAATGAAGATGATATCGACAAACAGTTGCAGCGCGCCGTAGACATATTCCTCGGGGTCGAGCTGGCAGGTTTTGCCGCCGATCACCAATTGAACGTCGATTGCCAGGAAAAACATGAAGAGAAGGGCGCCGAGAGCCGCGTAAACTATGTAGAGGATGGGACTGTGAAAGATAAGGCAGAAAATGAGAGCGAATATGCCGAAAAGAAAGAGGCACAACAACAAGACGAAGGCCAATCCAATAAAAGCTGTAAAATCGCATCGCGTCTGCATGGAAAACAGCACGACACCCAGACAACAGAGCGTGCAAATTGCCATCGCTACGAATACGATATCGGTGGAGTAGTAAGCACTGATCGTTGCTGTCATGTAACCCATGGCTAGCGTCAGAATGCCCAGCATCACCAGATTGATGGGGAAATATCGGCGTGCCGCTTCAATGCAAACCTGAAACTCAGTTTCTGGTGAATTTTGTGCCACTGTAAAGCTGTAGTAGTTACCAACACAAGATAGATGACGAAAAAGATGGCGAAAGAAATGTAGTAGAGCCAGGCGTTCCTCTGCAGAAAAGAGCGAGCTTGTGGAGGGAAGCGAAGAGCCGCAATCATAGCAATCACTATCAGCAACATGATCGTCAGCAGACTGAACACTTTCCTGATGAACCCGGCCCGAATCGAACGGTTGTCAAAACCCAACGCCACACTGTGGCGATCTGTTTTAGCATCCGTTGCCGTTGCTCCGTTGGCCATCTGTTTTAGTTTCCGACGCACGTAACAAACACAAACAGTAAAATCGGCTACAACTAAACAAATTGAGCTGCGCAGTTAAAATTTTCTACTTTCCGAAACTGGGCACAGAGACAGAGGTTCATGTAGACTAGCCATCCCATTCATCCATGCACTTTTAGCAATATATTTGCTATACAACTAATCTATTAGAGTCATCTAACATTAACTTAGGTAGATGCCCCTATGTACTGTTGGGAAACTTTGCGCAAGATCCTCAGGCATTCATTGTGCCCTTTCGACTTCTGCATAATTGTTCAGGTGCAGCTAGTCTGACCTTTTCTGAATTTCCTTCACTTTCTGCTTCCCGTTGGACATGAGCTAGAAACCTGGATTTGTCGGCCGGGCCTGCCATTGTTTGGCAACTTTACCAAGAATGAAATTCGATTAGTACTGACAGTTTGCATGCGTTCCTCTTAATTTCATCATCAGAATGCCTTTTGAATGCGTCTTAGAGTCAGGGCCTGGAATTTTTCAGTTGTAAAGTTGAAAAAAATTTTCAGTTGGAAGTTGAATTTTTCAAAATTTTCTCGGCCAAGCCTTTTCAAACCATCGAAAAATTGATATTCAGTCAGATAACGCGACATTAGTGGTCAAAACCATTGTAGGCTTTCTTTTTGTTGTAAATAGTGATTTCCAGCGATTCTGAGGATAATTTAACCTAACCGGGCCGGGCCTAATAAGACCCTTAGCTGGGCCCACTTAAAAATTTAAAAATCCGGGCCGGGGCGCCAAAAAAGTCAGGCCCGTGAGCTAACGAAACGTAGACTTGAACTGTATATCCAGCTCTACACTCAAATCTCCGGCTTTAGGGTTGTACCTCACAAACTGCATCAGTTCATGCCATCGTAAAGAGCGTACTCGGGGTAGAAATATTGTAGAGGTTAGCGAGCAGGTGAGACGACAAGGTAAACCCTCTACACATAAAGTCAGATCTGCTCATTGCCGACAAGTTGATAGGATGTCAAAAGTAGGGATGCAAATGGTATAAAAAATACCAAATACCAAATAGTAAATGGTATTTTCTATACCAAATAATACCAAATAATTCCAAATAGTTGCTAAACAGGTCGCTAGCTGTTTGGAATGACCGCAAAGTCACACTTTTTGTTTTTACAGCAAAAATCATAAGTTTTGCCTCAGTGGAAGAGTTTTTGTTGAATCTAAAATAAGTCTAGTCATGCCGAGAAAGAAAACGAGTAGAATTTGGGTGTTTTTCACTGACTCGGGAAATGGGCAAGCAGCACGTTGTGACGTTTGCGGTCTAGGCTCGGTCTCGATAAAGGGGCCGTCCATAAACGACATCGTTCCAAAACCCAGATTTTTCGGAGCCCACCTTCCCCCAAAATCGCCTTGCGTCCTTTCATGGGGGCCCACTCCCACTTTTTGAGAATTTTCCATGAATGGTTGTTATAAGCTAAACTGGTCAGAATTCCTTGTTCTTTTGTTGCTGAGAAACGGTAAAGAGACGTCCTGTTCTGCGTATCTGCATTGTTAAACTTTTAGTAAATTAGAAATAACGAGAAAACTCTGAACAGAAGCGCTCTGACAGAGTATACAGTGCAAAATATGCAGAATTTATCGCTTGAAAGCTAACTGTTTAGTTATTTAAACTATTTGGTATTTTTTGGTTTAAAATAATACCAAATACCAAATAATACCAAATACCTAGAAAATACCAAATAATACCGAATAATACCAAATAATACCGGATACCATTTGCATCCCTAGTCAAAAGTATCAAACAAATCACAGTTGGTATCGTATCACAGACAGTGGCGACGAGTCACTTAGACTGACAGAAACAATCGGCGTAAAAGAAGGTCCGAAATAAAGTGCACAGCACAACCTGAGCAAGCGTCAGTCAGAGAACTGAAGTACACAGCCATGCATGCAGTGAGAGAAGGGACTATGTTGAGACGTCAGATTATTTGCTTGCCAGTGCCGAACCAGACGAACGTGGCCATTCCAAACAGACATTGCACTCCGGTCACTGTAAACACGTAGGACCAACTGCTCGTCCACTCCAGTATGCAGCCTGCCACGTACACTCCCACGAAACCTGGGATCGCTCCGGCCGTGTTCAGCACCCCTGAAACACTCCTTGCCGCTTCCTTCAGAAAACATCGCTCCTCCGCATAAACATGGCAGCGATTGCACGACATAACGCCTATGTACCTAACCGATACAGACTGGACCATACATGTAACAGGGGGGTCTGGGGGGTCTGCCCCCCACCCGACTTAGGCCAGACCCCCCCGGATGGGGACCCCCCACTCCGATTTTTCTGGCAAGTAAATTTTCGAGCAAATTTTTACAATTTCACACACAAAAATTGCCAAAATCGCCTGCAAAACAGCACTTTTTAGCTGTATTTCAGCCCAAATTAGCGATTTTTGGCAATTTTTAGCCAAAAAATTGCGATTTTTTCGATTTTTGAGCGTTTTTTAGTGCCCACCCCCTCCCCCAAAATTTTGGCTCAGACCCCCCCGGCCGGCGCCAGACCCCCCCAACCCCCCTCTCCCATCGGCGGATGACCTGTTACATGTATGGACAGGACAGAGTATAAAAATTCTTCCAGTTGTTTGCTTTTGAGTTCCACTGTCCTTTCGGACAGCGCAGGACACCCCTCGCTCTTTTCAGAGCCCTTCAATGGAGTAGCCCTGCCTACAAACAAACCTCCCACTTGCTGCCATTAGGGGCAACGGCAGCGCCGGTTCGGTTCCCATTTACCTACTGGCCATCACCGGCCTTCGGTGGTGTGGGTTGGGCTTTATGTCGACTACTTCCAGTCGCTTCGACCGGTTTCGAACCCCACAAACAACCGCTCTCACGGAAGCCGGGGCCGCTGTGACACGCGGGAGAGTGTAAACTACCCGTAACAGTACCAGTGACAGTATAGTCATACATTTAACAAGTCATCTACCGAAGGGGTGCGGGTCTGAGCCCAGCCGAAAACCGAATATGGTAAAGAGGTGTTAGAAGATTACCGAACACAGCTCCAGTGTGGTTGGGAGCGAAGTCTTGAGGAATCACAGAAACTCCACCATGATGACACCCTCTGCAGGCCATGCCCACAGCGAATAACAAAAGTGCAGCGTCGAACGTGGATATGCCGGACACGGCAAACAGACACACAGCCAGACCGAATAGCGAACTGCCCTGGAACCAAGATATTCACTAAATGCCTTTATGCAGCGAACACAAAAAGCATGTAAAAAATGCGCACCGTTCCTACTGATTTTGCCGATTAACGTGCATATGGTCGAAATTGCTCGAAACTTTTTCTGTTGACTAAATTTATGCTGTTAATTTCTAATTTGATACTCGTTTTAGCTAAAACTTGCCGGTTCCTATAGAATTTGGTCTAACAAATCAGTGGGTTTAGAGTGCGAACTGGTATTGGGTGTATTGGGGTGTTTTCCAGGTATTGGGTATTGGGGTTTTCACCCCCCAATACCCAATACTAAACTGGACAATTAAAAATAGAGAAAAATCGATGTTGACCTGAAAAATTCATCTGAAAAAATCGAAGAAGTTTATCGATGATTCGGTTTAGTAAGCTGTTTTCGCGTTAAGGAGCCGTCCATAAACGACGTCGTTCCAAAATCCCGATTTTTCGGAGGCCCCCTCCCCCAAAATCGCCTTGCGTCGTTTTTAGGGGACCCCTCCCCTTAAGACGACGTCGTTTTCAGTTTACCCCTCTCCCGATAAAAGTGAAGTACATACAGAACTGTCATGTGTTCTTGTTAGCATAGTGCGCAATCAATAGAATAAATCCCTACAACCACTCTGGGAAGCTTTTCTGCATTGTAGAAACCTTTGACAGAATGTACTTAAATTGAAAATAATACAAATCAAAGTTCCCTAAAATTCCGAAAAAAGCGACGCCGTTTTTTGCTAATCCCTCCCCGTCCTGGTGTGTCGTCTATCGTCGCATTTCAGCCGACCCCCCTCCCCATCTGGAATGTCGTCGTTTATGGACGACCTAATCAACTAAACGTTAGTAGAATTTCCTAAAGTGTACGCTTTTCAAAGCGTTACACCAGTAATTAATTTCTCAGTTGTTATCTAAAATATAAATGGTGACATTTCTAATGTCACCGTAATAATGTCACCGTAATGTACTGTACTAGCACCGTACCCATGGCTATTGCGGTGGTGCACACAATTTCGACCGAGTTAGAAAAAAACGAAAGTCAAAAACACGACTGAATTACGAAATATTAAGTACCAAAACTGTAAATTTCTGCTAATTTTACGCCTAAAACGGCTTCTAAATGCTTTCTGAAAGGCTAATTTTTCAAAATTTTCTCGCCCTGCTTGGGCAGCGGCCCAACCAGCTTCTTAAAAATTTTAATTGCAGTGCCAAAAATCTTGTGTACACAACTAGAATGTACCTGTCCACTGAAATGAAATTGTTGACTCAGCCACGCAAGTATTGGGTATTGGGGTATTGGCTTTTTAGGTATTGTTCGCACTCTAGGGGTATGGCAAAAATTCACTATACGTAGCTCTAATGGTAGCAAAATACAATGATCTGAATGTAGGAGACGAAATTTGCAAATTTCACTATGGACCGGTCACTTCAAAGAGGTGGTCAGCTGGCCTATGAGGGTCGATCGGGTTCATACTCTGCGCATCATGGTTTTTCATCAATTGCTATTGCTATTGAAGTATCATAGAAATATCGAAATCTGTGATCTAACCCTGACCGAAGTAGGGAGGTTCTCATATGCGACACTGAATCCTCTCAGAAATTGCGTCATAAATAGACCTCCAAAAATATTTTTTATTCATAAAACAGACTGACAACAGTACGGGAGAAGTCAGTCTGCCAAAGCCAGTAAGTAACCCCGTCCAATCAACCATAACCAGGGTTCGTGCCGCTAGCGCTACGTCGCTCAAAAATCTCGTGACACTCCCTGACAAAATCCAAAAAAACTCCTAATAACACCAATATAAACATTCTTTACCAAAAAAATTGCGTTACGCAATTGTACACATGCAGCCCTTTGTTGCCATCCAACCTGACCGAGAAAATTTTGAAAAATTAGCCTTAAAAACGCGTTTGGAAAGCATCCTAAGCATAGAACTGACAGTTTTAGCAGTTTAAAGGCCCTAAAGTACCCGCTTGGATCTCCTAGACCCCTGGTTGGGCTAGAAAAATTAGCCTGTAACTGGGCGAGAAAATTTTGAAAAGTTGTCATCTACAACGCACTGACATTGACTAAATTATTGGCACGATTCATTGTTGCTTCTACAACCTATACTGAATGCACAATTTGCGTAGTAAAATTTTCCCAAAATGCCCAAAGTGCCCAAAATTTTCCATGACAAGATCCGAAATCCCCTGACCTTCCCCTGACAAATTTTAAATTCCCTGACCGGCAGAACCCAGAAAACAAAACAAACAAACCAACCTCCATTAGCTTTCGTGTAAATGTGACGGAATTACCATCAGCGATTATTCTGGACGCCACATACGGCGATGCCAGAGCGGTGGAGATTATAGCCAGATTTGGTACTACATTAAAGACCCAGCCCTAAAACTTGCACAACCAAGTACTAGTGAGCGCGGCGCCACAAGCTGACAAACTCGCCTTGGCCTCCGGGAAATTCTCGGCGAAGTAAGAGGGAAGCCAGGAAAACAAGGTGAAGTAGGCGTTGGCGCCGCAGTAGTGAGCACAGAAGGCAGCCCTGCAACGGAGGAGCCGACCATAAACAGCACTCACTCACTGTCTGCAGACCAAACCAAACAGACCAAAAAGCGCGATGCCTAAGAAGCTTCGACCAAGGAACTGCGGAGGCTGCCGTCAAAATCTTTGGTTTATTGGCCGGCGCACCGTTACTAATCAGTGCTTTGCCGTCTTCTACATCCATCTCGCTAGCATGACGTCTACGAGTTGGGGCGTAACTCGACAAATACCTCAGATACAGCCACCACACGACACCTAGCGAGCCTAAACAGTGCTATGTCAATCACATCTTCTCACTCAACAATCGTCAACTCGGGTGGCCGTTGCTGTCGTTAGCTCACAGAGCAAAAAGGTACTAATTTATGATTTCTGCAATGGCCGGTCTGACCTGATGCTCTTTAACGCGCACAACAAAGAGCTGCATTTTGCTAGTGCTTGAACCTATGCAAACTACTCTAACCCCAGCCTTAAAGAAATACGAATCAAAAAAGAACCGAAATAACCCAAATCCACCAAACACAAAAATCGAAAACCGTTAATACAATTGACTTGTTTTGCTCTCTCGCCTTTTTGCCTAACCTTCGCTAACTGTAAAACGGCCTTTAACCCCAGGGGACGGTAGAAAACAAGGACGATACCGATCAAATGAAAGACTGATTTCCAGCCGTACAGGTCAAGGACAACAGAGCCGACGCTTCCACAGACGACAGTGCTGCAATGGTAAAGGTTAATCAAGGTGGCAGGCTTCGGAGGCGCACAAACAATGCGTACCCGGCGTGAGAGCCGGCCGTGACTATGCCGAAGACGCGACCCTTCTCGGTAGACGTTAGTTTCCGGGAAACCAGACTCGCCATGCACGGGAAATGAAAGCCTGCAGTAAACTTTAAGAAAGCTGAACTGGGCAAATGCAGAATTGCAAACGCACCTTGGGTAACGCCTTTGGCCACCCTAAAGAGTACGATGAAAAATATCGGATGCGCTGTGAGGTGCGCCAGTTGGATGAGAGTGGGAGTGAGCAGAGTTATCAAACTCCAAAGCAAAGTGGACACTGCAAGCACGTTGTCTCCGCCGTACCGGTCAGCTAACCATCCGCCAAGAACTTGAGTGGTGGCGTACCCCCAGAAGAAGCAGGACAAAACAGTACCCTGCCAACCACCAACACAATTAGCTACAGCTACAGCTTAAACGACAAACCGATTCACTCTTCGACCACTGATACTCCTTTGAGACAGGCACTGCACAAATAGGCAAAGCTACTCTGGCTGCATACACGGTCAAAGTGCCCATAAACAAGGTAATTGTCCACTGACGGGTTTCTGACCTGAAACTCAGCCACACAATTGTTACTCTTTCGGAATTACACGTTTATTTACAACCGATAAACGTGCGTAGTTTAGCTTTAGATAATCGTAATTTTGGCTGATCTTTTTTCGGTCGAAGACCCCTCGCCGGTCCATACCCCCTCGGCCGGCCATCCCCCTCCAAAAATTTGGCGACCTTCTTTGGGAAAGTAATTTTATACTCTCCAGTAACGTAGCCAAGGAGTATGGGGCCGTCCATAAACTACGACATTCAGAGAGGGGGGGTGGGGGTGCAAAATTTTGAATTTTTGAACGTCGTAGTAGTTTATGGACGTTTATCACTGGATGCCACTTGATGTCCTCAATGGCTCATTTGCATCAGGAGACTATGATTCTCCCTGTCAAAGTGCATTCTGATCTGCTATCAGCCCAATTTTTGGCAGCTGCTTCTTGCCGGACAACCCTCTCTGTGATTTGGTCCACCACGCTCAACGCCCTCGTCCTATGAAAGACACCTTGTGGACCAAACACCACGAAGTGGTCGAGTTGGGATCCGTTGGAGCATCCTCTTTCCAAGTACACTTGAAGAACATCCACAGCTACTTCGTGGATTTCGCCAATGGCTGGCTTGGGCCAAATGCGGTTTTGCTGACTGAGCCTCCACCAATCAACATTTCTGAAGCCACCTTGTCTAGAAAGGTGCGCACTACTCTGGCCCAGCTACGATCGGGTTACAGCGGGTTCCTCCGCTCTTACCAGCACCGCTTACACCCGGAGATTTCGGAGCTGTGCCCTGACTGCAACCTTGAACGGCACACCTCTAGCCATCTGTTTGACTGTGCTACCCGACCGACTTCTTTGTCGGTTCAGGACCTGTGGACCGACCCCATTGCCACGGCCGCTTTCTTGGGGCTATAGCTGGATGGCGGCTATCAACAACAACAACATGGACGGCCCCTATGGGTCATAAACCCTTTTCCGAAAGTTAGGAAAACAATCCGCCAAAAATTATCATATCATAAGCGACCTGCCGGTCTTTTGCGAATAACTTTTGGGAGGCCTCAGAGAAACTTGGGTCTCATAACCAAGGTTGCAGACAAGGTCGAGGTCCGGTCTGTGATGAACCATAATCTGCGCTACGTTTGCTATGAACACTAATGTACGCAACATTAAATATGAGCTTTTCCCGTAATTGCATTGAAATGAAAATGAAAATTTTTTGTTGCGCAAATTAGTGTTCAGAGTAAATCTAGCGCAGATTGGGATTCATCACAGACCGGAGCTCGACCTTGTCTGCAACTTTGGTCATGAGGCCCAAGTTTCTCCGAGGTTTTCTAAAAGTTACTCGCAAAAACCGCCAGGTTGTTTATTTTTTGAAATACAATGAAAAGGATGTTGTGGCAAAACTATCAATTTGTGCTAATTTCACCGTCAGAAAATGGTTTCTAAATGCTTTCTGATTGACTAATTTTTCAAAATTTCAAGCCTCTTCAAAATTTCATAACCTTTAAGTATGCGAAATTCAGGTTATACAAATGGAATGCAACTGTTTTTTTGGCCTAGCTAATCATGTATTGGGGGCGTCAGATATTGGGCTTGTGTTTTTCAGATATTGTTCGCACACTATCTAATGTACACGTACTGTTAGAAATATCAGAACAACGGTACATACCTGGTCCATAGTTGTTTTTCCATTTAGTAGTAGGTCGTAGAACGGAAGTCTACAGTATTTGGTAAGTTGGTCTTGGCAAAGTCGAATGAAAGAGATGAGTAGATTGTAGAATTAAGGATCCCATTTCAATACAAACTCTTGACTAACCAGTCAGTGCTGAACATCCCACCCAAACGCATGTAGAACAATCAGGTGATTTGGCTAACAATCCAGTCCGAGTCCACGCTCAATCTTACCAAGGTACTGTAGGTGCTACCTGAATTCGAATTTATGAGTGGATCAAAACTAAGAACACGATAATAAGCAGAGATATCAAAGTTTTAGCTTTTTAGTGTTTATTTAGCGATTTAGTGCTGCCTGCCAATGTAAGATGTTCATGTCCGTGTCGATTGTGCGTATGATGTAGAAATGTGCACGGGCCGGGGCATAAATTTTGACAGGCGGACAGACAGGCCAGACCGGACCCGAAAAAAGTGCCTGTGCACAACTCTAGTGTGATGTTCGTGTGTGTTACCGAATGAATATTGTGTTGAAAATGAACATGTGACGATGTGGAAACCATGAACACGAAATGGTGATCAGATGTGGATAGGATGGTGTCCATAAGCAGAGTTTTAGGCCGATCAATATCGGGCGAACATGAACACCATCGAGCTTCGGTGTTCATTTTACATTTTCCGTTTCTCATGTTCACTGTTCGCCTTCCATATCGAATGGACATACATGTAACAGGGGGTCTGGGTGTCTTACCCCACCTAACTTAGGCCAGACCCCCGGGAGGGGACCCCCAGACGATTTTTCCGACCCCCTCCAATTTTTCTGGCAAGTAATTTTTGAGCAAATTTTTGCGATATCAGCCACAAAAGCGCTAAGATCAGAGCATTGCCTAATGCGCTGGCCGCTGGTGGACCGATAAAACCGATGTTTACCCAAAAATTGCCTGTAAAACAGCAATTTTTAGCTGTATTTGAGCCCCAATTAGCGGTTTTTGACTATTTTCAGCCGAAAACTGCGACTTTTTGCGATTTTTGAGCGTTTTTAGTGCCCAACTCCCTCCCCAGAATTTGGGCGCAGACCCCTCAGCCCGCGCCAGAGCTCCACGTGCAAATCTTCACCGATCGGACCCAAAAATCTGGTTCCAGTCGTTCATTAGGTTTAGGTACAGTCGATCAGCCAGCGTGACCGGCGCGGCGGGTCCTCCGCTTGGCCGCACGCTCAACGCCCTACTAACATACCTACCGCCTTCTCAACAACGTTTGTATACGTATACTATGGATTATAGCGAAAATCTGTGAGATGTCCTATATAGAGATGCAACCGTACTCCGATATTATCCGGTATTTTTTGCTCTAAAACACAAACCGGCAGCCGGTATATTTTGGATACCGGATAGGCCTAATACCGGATAGCCAAAAAAGCATTTTCATGACAATTTTTCTACTTTTCGAGCGTATTTTTGTTTTCGCATGCAAATGTGCACTTTTTTCAGACTTAACTGCAGCCTATTATCCAGAAAATATAGCTGATTCAACGTGATATCAGTCATATCAAATACATTCTTGGCATAACAGGTCACCCGCCGAAGGGGAGGGGGGTTGGGGGGTCTGAGCCAAAATTTTGGGACGGGGTTGGGCACTAAAAAAACGTTCAAAAATCGAAAAAATCGCAGTTTTCTGGCTAAAAATCGCCAAAAATCGCTAATTTGGGCTGAAATACAGCTAAAAAGTGCTGTTTAGCAGGCGATTTTGCCTATTTTTTGTCTGAAATCGTAAAAAATTGCAAAAATTTGCTCAAAAATTTACTTGCCAGGAAAATCGGAGGGGGTCGGCGCAGACATGGGCAAAGGGGGGGGCTGAGGGGGGGTTAGCCCCCCCTCAGGCTCTGACCTACCCCCCATCAGCCGGCCGCTACCCCCCCTCAGGAATTTTTTGGAACAATTTTGTATAGAAAATTATGAAAAAAATATGCCTGGATTAGGTGTAAATGACCTCAGAATAGCTTATTTTAATGAAAAATAAGCCAAAAAACCTTGATTTTAGCCAAAAATCGGACTTTTTGGCTTACCACCCCCTCAGCCCTCCCTCAGGCGCTCCTACCCCCCCCCCGCAGCCCCCCCTCAGGAATTGAAAATTCTACCCCCCCTCAGCCGAAATGCTAGCCCATGTCTGGGTCGGCGAAATAGTCTCGGGGGGGAGGGGGGTCTGGCCTAAATCGGGTGGGGTGCAGACCACCACAGACCCCCCTGTTACATGTAATATGATTATTGGTCATATCCTGCCTTAGTTGAAAGCATGGAACGAAAAAGTATATTTCTAGCCTGAAAATTACTGTATTTCCTCAAAACTTGATCATCATTACAATCCGGTATTCTGAAAAACTATCCGCTATCCGGTATTTTTCTTTACGGTTGCATCTCTAGTCCTATATCCCGGACCAGCCTCCTCCTTCTCCTCATATTATCATTTCATTGCGCAACATGTCACCAAAAATTGGCAGATCACTCGAATTGCAAATTTTAAACACAGACGACTAAATGTGGCATCAGGTGACTGCTTACGATCTCTTGATTATTATTTCACACATCAACATCTAATTACTGCATGCTATATTCAGCTTTACCTCTGATACGTGTTTTCCGTCTCGAAACAAATCCTGTAAAACGTGCGCACCCAAATTGTAAATCTTTAACAAATATGACCGAGTCCGGCATCAAACAACTACTTTTGACTACTACATTATTGTTTCACACATCAGTCCATTCACAACCAATTGCTGCATGCTATCTCAGATTACGCGCTCTAGTCATACCGACTTACTTCATTATTATCGGCCGTTTTCCCCCGAAACCCCCAGTCCCAGTGTCTCTAAAGTGCCCCCAAAGTATCCCTAAAGTGTCCCCAAAATGTCCCTAAAGTATCCCCAAAGTGTCCCTAAAGTGCCCCCAAATTATCCCTAAAGTGTCCCCAAAGTGCCAGCACAGTTGGTGTAGTGGTTTAGGCCGCATGGCCACTGTGCGCGACGTCATGCGCTCATCCACTGGGCGGGGCAAGTTTCTTGCCGCAAAGAGTTGGTCGTCAGCATAAGCTCCACCCAGGCCACCGAAAACTGGTTACAGCGAGTAGGTAAATGGGAACCAACTGGATCTAAACTGGGAAAGTAGGCTTCCGTCCGGCCAATTAATTGTGTGCGTTGGATAGGATGACTGCTTTGGTTTCCTTTGCCTTCATATGGTAGGGGACTCAAGGTTGCAGTTGCAACATCTTGTATAGTTGGCTTGCATTTTTTGGTCTCTGACTGTTTACATAGGAAATTCACAGATATTTACATAGTAGTACATAGATAAGTAGATAAAATTTGCAGCATCATTTAGGTCATTCTAATTTGTTTACATAGGATCAGAAATAAGTGATGACCTCCGTATCAGTTCCTCTGACCAGTAGAACTCGTTTCAATTTGACAGTGAGATCGTCGATGTATTTCAAGTACAAAGGCATGTCCTCCACACAATTGGGGGGTCGCGGCAGGTTCAGCACGATCAGTTTGCTCTGCGCTGACTTCTGCTGCATGGCTTCGTTGAGCAGCTGGGCGTTGGAGTCTTCTGTGATCGAGGGCGTGCTTAGCTCAGCTGTCCCATCGCCACTCACGTGTCGTCTGTCGGCAATGCGCTGTGGGTTCAGTTCGTCTCTGAGCGTTTTCTGCAGCCGCTGTCGCTCCTGCATGTCCAGTGTGCGTCCGTTGGCGTAGGCCTCGATGTGTTTGCGACGGAAACTGACGATCTCCACCTGGGCCTCTATGCGCAGTTTGTAGAGCCAGGTCTCCAGATCCTTCTTCATGCCCTCGTTGTCATCGGTGTCCTCCGCCGCCGCGAAAATGCGCAGCGTGCATTTGTGCCATTGTCTGTGCTTTTTCAGTAGAAACGACATCAGCAAAACGACGCCTCCTTGATGCAGCACCCACCAGATATCTATGTTGCCTGTTCGTTGCTTGCGTTCGGCATCTCCCGCCGGAAAATAACCTTTCGGAATCAACAAACACAAACCTGCAAAACTGACTGACAGGCAGAAGAAGATGGCCGACTATGTATGTACCGAGATTAGTGCAGCAGTGGATTCTGAACCAGTAATGGAGATCGTTGGCAGAAGTGACCGGTTCCTTCGGGTACTGCACCAGTATAGTGTTGGGAGAGAGCACGCCTAGTCCAGCACTCTGCATCGCTATCCACAGCACGTAGGGCAGAGCATCAAGGCTGGGATAAGGCATCGGCAGTGGGTGACAGTTGAGTCTCACCTGGTTTATGTGTGCCTGGATGTAGTCGGCCATTTCGTTCAGTTTCTGTTGCAGGTGCGGGTCGGTGTACTGGGCCGGTATGAAGACCATTGCCATGCTGAGTCCTTTGCCTGCCTTCAGCTGCTCGCAGACCAACAACAGATCGATGAGCTGGTCGGAGTCGCACGGATCCTTCGACACCATCAGAATCTGTGGTCTCCAGTTCTTCACGTGCTCCTCTCTGCTCTCCAAGCCCAGCAGGAGTCGAGTGGCAAAGGCCAGTCGAGTCTCGTAGAACCAACTCTTGACAGACTTCCACGCCCTCTGCATCTGCACGAAACAAGACACTGGCTCCGGCGGAAAATACGACTCGATATTCAGCTTCTCCACTTCGGCTTCCCCTTCCAGGTTCAGTGATGTCGGTGCGCCTTCTACAGTCTGCTGCACTGCCTGATCCTGTCCGTCTGTGGGCTCGTTGACAGTTGGCGCCATTCGTCTGCCGCTGATAACAACACAGCAATAACCAGTACGTATGTACAGTAGTGATAGTGACCAATCTGCTGTGTAGTAAGAAGTACTCAGTTGTTGTTTGTAATTAGGTGAGCGTTTGGACACAAGGATGGATTCAGAAGAAGAAAGGCAAAGATCGGAAGCCGGAGAAAAAGAAGGCAAAAACACCAATGCGTAATTTTTGCATGTACGCAGAGTCGCAAACTAGGACGACAATTTGCGTGATTGTGAAATCCTATGCAAAGTAGCGGATTTCCAATCTGCAAAGAATAACGTCGAGGTTCCTTCCAATCTCAACTGTCAGCATGAAAATGTACGAGAATCATCAACTAATCTCAATTGTCGGCATGAAAAAATCATCAACCATTCACAAAGTAATCTCAATTGCCGGCATGAAAATGTAGGGAAATCATCAACCTTTCACAAAGTAAGCAATCTACCAAACCCAATTTGTGTCCTCCATTTTAGACCATAAAATTTTCCACAAAAAAATTCTTTCATGCTAGCAGTAAGAGATAAAAACATCTCGCTGACATATTGATTTATTTTCTGGGTCAGCAGCAGCTGCACCCGGCATGTTGCATGGGGTTGTAGGACATTTCGTCCCGACCGTTTCGTCCCATTGCTGTTCGTCGCGGCTGTTTCGTCCCAACCGTTTAGTCCCGGCCATTTTTAAGCGTGACCGTTTCGTCCCGCTGCTAGCTACAGTATATTGCAAAGGCGGCGGCAAAATCAAATGCGCCACAACTCACCAAGAGGTCAAATGCCAGGCACACAGTGGCTTTCGGTGGCCTGGGTTGGGCTTTGTGCCGACGACCAACTCTTTGCGGCGAGAAACTCGCCCCGCCGAGTGGATGAACGCGCGACCATCATTGGGCAGAGAGAATGCAGCTATCTCAAAGAATGCCTACCAAATTCAAAGTTTGAATTTGATATCGTATGGTGTAGTATAAACTTGGCGATTTGAATTCGATATGGTATGGTATAGTACTAGCTAACTCTGTTTTAATTTGGTTGGTATGATTTTGATCAAATTGCAGTAAACGGGTTTAGGTTGGTTAACCTTTAGAGGTCTAGAATCCATATTTACTGCAGGACTTTGATCTGATTAAAAGGGTACAGAGATTATTTACTCGCCGAATTCCAGGTCTTGTTTAATTTTCTTGTATCTTGAATAATAAATATTTGGAACTCCTTACCAAATGAAACAGTTAATTTGCGCTCCGCGCGAGCCTTCTGCAACGCTCTTTGTAATACCGATTTTAGTAAATTTTGTCGGGGTAGGGTGTTAGTGGCCGCTTGGCGGCTCGTCCCCACCCCTAACTGTTTGATAATTGACATAAAATTGACATAATTATTTATTCTCCATGAGAAAACAGATTTCTATGTTTTAAACCTTTGATCTGACAGTTTTGCAGTGTAGTATGCAAACGTAGTATATTGTCGAAAATTGTAGTATAAAGTAGTATAATTTTGAGCTGGCGGTAGTATACAGGACTGGCTAGCACCTGGCAACACTGACCACGCGCAGAGGGCTTTGCGGCCTAAACCACTACACCAACTGTGCCGGCCGTACAGAGCATAGTATTGTTATTGTGTACAGCTGCTGTTATACATGGCCTTATCATTACTGTATGACAGACTGGCTTCTGGTTAATAGAATGAACGATTTTGTTTTCGCGCCTTGGATGTGCATGTTTCACTTTGTGAACCGGGACGAAACGGTCACTTTAAAACTTGGCCGGGACGAAACGGTCGGGACGAAACAGCCGGGACTAACAGCAAGGGGACGAAACGGTCGGGACGAAATGGGCGGATACCGTTGCATGGTGACACACAGTAAGAGAAAAACATTATGAACTCAATGACTGCTTTACCTGCTGCGTCAGTGGCACCTGTCATGCTTCACGCTGGCACAGTTTAAGATAAACTTAGCACGAGATAACAGTAGGTGTAGTGATATCCGTATTTTGATTGGTGACCACATTTGAATTGAATTGAAAACGTTTATTCATACATATGAACAGGACGGTAAAACTGCTATTGCAGGATAGGCCCTTTGACTAGAAACGCACTTAGCCACATTACAGATTACACTAAAATCAAACCATGAGAATGTCAAGTAAAACAACAAAGTCGGCAAACTCAACAGATCGTAGAAAACGACGAAACTCCAAAAGAGACAAGGCAACATGTCTTTCCAACAAAACATTCCAAACTGCACCTATGCTGTACAAGAAAGAGGCTTTAGAACGAAATTCGAATTTTCCAAAGGAATAAGTTAGTTAGCAATGAGAACCAGGACTTACCTGAACTTTTGGAGCACCTACAGTACCGAGCATTGCGTACAACATTAGTGTGCCAACAAAGACAATTGATGAGAACGTAGGTTATGATTGCAAACATACCGACCATCACAGCTCGACTAAGTGAAAGTAGGTAGGGAGAAGCAGTTTCATTGGACAACAGTAAGTCATGGCAAAGACAGACCTACTGTAGGTAGGCGTGAAGGAATAGACCGTTCAATCGCACCACTTACACCTGCCACGGTGACACAATGCTGCATACTTCCGTCTACTAGTGACTCGACTAGTGTTGCAGCACATGAACATAAACTCCCAAGAAATTTAACCCATGCCTACTTAATAAAATTGGAGGACTGAGACACGTGTTGCGCCCTGTAGTTTTCAACTAAAACAGTCAGGCTATATATGGTGCCACTAGCCTAGGAACGGGCAACATATACGTATAATGTGCCAGTACAATAAACAGCGTTAAAGCCGGACTGAAAAAGGTTTGGCACCGATCTACAGGTTATCGTCCAGCGTAAGTGCACTCAGAGATGTAGCTGATGCGTAAGCTTTAAAACCAACTGTTCACCAGACAAAACGTCGGTAAATAGCTTATTTACTGTACACATCCTATGCAGCTAGAGTAATCAAGTAGAAGGGCATGACTAAATCACAGAAGGTGTGAGAGAACCAGGAGCATTCGTTGCAGTATGAATGAAGGCGAAGGTGTTAGGAGTGAGCCGGGCCAACGAATTGGCACTGCTCGCCGTTGTTGCTGGTGCGGCAGCCGGGCCAAAACACGCAGGAGTCTTTGTCTGCGTAGCACCACAACACCACAGTGACCACAAATATCAGAGTACAAATGTAACACGGCCTCCTTTCCATGAAAAATCCCACAACATAGAACCACATAAACATGGCGTGTTGGTAAAGCATTGTCGGATGGAACCACGGCTTCGGGATGAACAACAGTGGAATCAGCCACTGCAAACAGTACATGCTGACCACGGACTGTATCTCGTCTCGGTCTTGGACGGCTGAAAATACAATCCACTACGTAGTTGCTATGCTAGACCAAATCTCTTCAGGACAAAGTAGGAACTTCTTTCTAATAGCATGACTAAAAGTCAAAGCCAGCATTAACAACGGTTGCTTGGTTTCCATCTAAGGCAGTTCAATTAACATTTAATCAAACCATACATATGCATAGGGGTCCCAGATGGATAAAAATAAAACTCTACTAAAGGCTTGCAGAAGGCGTTAGGCAGCCTCCTGGCCTGGTGCGTTTTTAAGCCTCAGAAATCAACTTTGGCAACTGAGTTACCTTAGCCCAAGCAATTACGCTCAAAACCCCAAATTTTCTATCTTGTTCGTTCGAGAAAATTTTTTGGAAAACTAGATTTCGAGCAGTTTTTCATAGAATTTGATTTTAAACTAAATAATTCAACCGAGAACAACGATTTTTTAGACAATTCACCAGGAATTTAAATTTACCGCCAAAAATTTGATTTTATCACCGAAAATTTGCACCTAGAGCCAGGACAACTGGCTGAGAACGGAGCTGAGGCTGACATCCTGGCTGTCACCCCTGAGCTTCCGGCCATGCACATGCATAACTGAAACTATTTCAATATTTTTTTCAGAAAAACTGATAAGTTTGTAATGATAGAATAAGCCGTCAATCGCTTGCATTTCGTTATCACACTCTGCCATAGATAGTCACAGGGCAGACAGGTCAGGGAAAAATTAAAGCTTGTTTCTTTTAAATTTTAAGTACAAACGTTATGTTTAAAGTTTGTGTAGTGAGGCTTGAAAAATGGGCAGGCGCTTCTCTTTTGGCCAACACTCTATGAAAACAATTACAAAATATTCAAGTTTATGGTTCGATTCAGGGATGGGCTCATAGACAAACCCTAATCTGCATTAGTATACTACCTGTGTTCCACTCCACCTAAGTCTAAGCCTGAACCTAAGCGTACTAAGAAAAGCTTTTGCTGAGCCTAAAAATCGAAACAGGCCTTTATCTTAACCTTTGTAGATGCGCAGATGTCGTATCCTATAAAAAGACCCACTACGTAGACAAACACTGGTATCTGGAATTTAGGGAGCTCAACTAACACTGCCGTAACTAGGGATGGGGGACAGGGATAAAATACCGAACACGTAATAATATCAAACCGTGTAATACTGTATAGTATGCTCCAATTCAATGAGCGATAAACGCTTAGTTAGGTTCATACATGTGCCGCGGGTGGTTGCCCAACACCAAGTTGGGCTGAACCGTCCAAACCACCCCACCCATCCATCTGACGTAGACTTTTGATCCTGGATTCAACGCTATAATGGCCGCGACGCCCCAAATTCGGTAGGCCCACCCCTTAATTTTTGTATTTTGAGTGCCCAACCCAAAAAAACGTTTTTCCGGCCAAGCCAATGTATGTCTGGTTAGTTAGGTTGTAGCTATATATAGGTATAGATAGAGAAATCGTGAAGATTGTTGTTGTAAATTCTACTCATGACATGAAAGTCGGCACTACAATAAGCTTTTAGAGCGACCAGTAGAAAAGAATAACGAGCAATCTTTGCTCCGCAACCATAAACATTCCGTTTCATTTAAAAATGGTGTACTACATAGTACGCTTCGGAGGGCCTGTTTGGTTTGCCAAATCAATAAAAGTAACAACTAGAGACGCATCAGTATAGGGCACGCTCCGGAGGGCTTGATAGGAAGAAAGAAAGCTAATTACCCGTCGTTCTCCCTCCTCTCCTCGCCGCCCTCAGGCAATTTATTCACAATCACTCACAACAAAAATAACAGAAAAACAGAAGAAAAAACAAAAAATCGGGCGGGCGGGCACAAATCGCCTCCAGTCTAACACGCAAGAAGTTGGAAAGTTGGAAAATGGAAAGTATGAAAAATGCTCCCCAACAGGTTAGAAACCAGAAAAATACGCACAACAGCCAAAATTAAAAACAAAAAACATATACCAGCAGTTGAGCATTTGAGATACTTCCGAGAGATTATGATTTTGTTTGTTTGTTTGTTTGTTTATCCATAAATCATATATCAATAACAGTCGTTAAAAGAGACTTGGGTGGACATGGCCGTTTGACCGACTTGTGTCCCCCCACCGATTAAGCTATTACAACCAAGAAACACTTGATTTAAGCCTACGAATGGTGAGCGTGCAATATCAACAACAATATAGGTCAACAACAATATCAGATTCACCAGTATCACGTCTTTTTCTCAAATCGTTACGCAGATCCAACGCCTTTTTGGCCTGCCACGGTGTAGGTCAGAGCCGATGTAGGCTGAGAAATATTGAGGCGTTCAAGACAGCACAGATCTCTTTCTTTGCATGATGAAAGTCATTCATTTGGTTTTTAGTTTTACCACAACCCTACCTCTAACAGTCCGAATGTTGGATATGTTAGCACTGTCAATTTTCAATTCCAAAAAGATTTTTGCAAGTAATTTTTACTCGATTACTGTACCTGGGTCCGTTTTGCCCCTATAACATTACATTTGGGATTAGACGGGTTTGTTCGGTTCTCAAGATTCGGTATTCGGTATCGCTCATAGCCCAAGATTTTTAGAGCCAATTTTGGAATTGAATAGAATTTTGGAGCCAAATTGCTTTGAAAATTACAAAAAGTAAAATGCGAAGTATGTCCACGAATCGTATAAAAAATCAGGCGATTCTGTCCACAAACAAAAAAGTTATAAGCTTGCGAAATCCCATGGGATATGTGAATCACCCTGTACTTCGACTCAGATTTATTAAAAGAAACAGTTTCGCTTCGCGCGACATGAAATGGTTTCCAGCAGGAGCTGTCTGTTGCGCACAGTCCTTCCTTTTGCGCTTAGTAGTGCTTATTTCCTTTCTCTTACGGTGCAATTTGCAATTAACCAACTTTCCTACTTTCAAGCAGCCGATCTGTGACATTGGAAAACCTGGATAACTTGGTGTACCACAGTGTACCGCACCTCCGTACATTTTCCGACGTTCAGGGAGGCGATTTGTATACGCGCCGAGAAAAACAGGTAATATGTATTCGGACCCTGCCTCCCCAGTGGATTTGGTATCCCAGCGTGGTACAGAAACAGCGGTTCTTGGGCAGGGAGGGTCCCATGCCTATGTACAGTAGCTTCAATCTGCAAGTAGTGGTAGATAGCAAACTGAAACACACAAACATCAAATAATATATTTACACCTAACCGACCTGACCGACGGTGAACGGGCTTGTGTGCACCCCCTTTTTTTTCCTCCCACCAGACAGACCCAGTTATCTAATTGCAATTGTAAAACCGTAGATGGTGCTGAATAGTTTTGTGGTTCAACTAGTTCAAGTCGCTTCTTTGGATTTCAAACCCTCAGCCAACAAACCTCAAACAACAGGTCCTTCAGATACGGGGACCGCAGAGATACAGAGATTATTGTACACTAACTGAGCCAACCCAACGCCCACGATCTACCTAACTACTGTAAGTTGAGTATTTGATTACATGCATGCGCAGATGTCGGGAAACTTGTGACTGTTTTATAATCGCTTTTTACATCAATTACTAAAATTATTGTATGTCTCTTTACGAAGCATAGATGCGTAACTTGCTTATAATGAAGAATGCCTGTGCACATACCCTACAATGTGCGAAGGCAGTCGCATTTTTCCTTTTCCTGAATAGCATCGTATGGCCAATGGTTTTCAAAACTTCACGCTACAGCAAAAACATTATGCTAAAACCGCCGATAACATGACCGGATATGATAACTTACGCAAATAACGCACTTGATTCCAAGAAAAATTAGGAAAATTCGATTTAAAAACATCCGTCGTTCAGAAATTGGCAAAACTGACTTTAAGGGGTCCCTAATGAGGCGTATATCTCAGGATGTAAGCAGAGCACAGTAATGAAAATTTCAGCAATCTTTTAAGAATTTATTTATCTTTCATTTAAAAAAGGATTCATTCAAATCCGTTGAGATTTGCAGTTGCTACAGCGGTGGCAAAACTAACTTTTAGGGGTCCCTAACAAAAATTCAATTTTATCTACCGTATTCAGTTGACTCCTAAGCCTAAGCCTAAGCCTAAGCCTGAACCTGAGCTTGAGCCTGAGCCTGAGCAAGTTTTAATGAATCCTTTTTTAAATGAAAGATAAATAAATTCTTAAAAGATTACTGAAATTTTCATTACTGTGCTCTGCTTAAATCCTGAGATATACCTACGCCCCTAAAAGTCAGTTAAGCCCTTGTCTCTCTGTAACCATAGTGTTCTACAGTCAGAAAAGTGAACTATGCAAATTTCATACAATGTGATGTCACGTCGTTTTACGTTCTTTTGCGTGCTGCTCTGTGTGTTGTTTGTATTGTGTTCTTCTTACGTCTTCTACTGGTACCAGCAGAACTCCTCAGATTTACCCGTCTGTCGCCCAGAAACCACCGCCGACTGTTTCCGTCGTTGTCTGGGTCTGTCACGAACACTCCGGTTCAGTTCCTGGATTTCGCCTCCCAAAGTCACTCAGCAGACGCACCCACCGGCTGCCGAGGGCTCTCGAATCTTACGGATTGCACTCCTGTTCTTCTTTCTCTTCTGGGCTCAGAAATTCGCTCACTCATTCTACCGGCGTCAGTTTTCTCTGCCGTTTATATTCTGAAGTAAAGATTCTGTTTAGTGGGTCGCAATCTGATCTTGGCAATTATGTCCTTTACCGGTGGTGTCAGCCGTTCAGAAGAAAGGCCGGGCATAGTCAAACCAACTCCCCTCTACACAGCACTCTCGACCAATCAACAAGAAGCGCCGTTTCAACAGCCAACAGTCACTCGCTCAAGCACGTCTGCCTTCCAAGAAGTGGTGCCTGACCAGGGTCCGGACTGGTGCAGCGACGACGTGACCACCGTCTACGAACGAACCGGCAGCGACCTGTCAGACCAAGGCGCAGGCTTGTCGACGGCAGCCAACACGCTGCAACGCCATCTCATCGGGCAGTTGCAGAATCGCGAGGAACACGCACTGACGCGCAGCAGGAGCTTCAGTTTCTCTGAGCTGCACGGCGAGCACAGTCAGAGTTCGACCGGCAACAACCGCTCTTTCTTCTCCTTCGACCTGTGTTCTCAGTGTGTGCGGATGCTGGAGGGCGTGAGACGAGAGCTGCAGACGGATCAGCGAGCAACAGGGGAGACCGATGTCAACTTGCCCTTCATCGAGTACATGCTGGGCTATGAGAATGCGTCCGTGGATGCCAGCAGTACGGAGTGCATGAACTGGGCCCTCTACCAGAAACACCTCGACACCCCGCTTGATGTCTGCTTTGGCTGTCATGAACCGATGAGTCGGAGCGACGAACAAAACGCCCCCATCTAACTCTCATTTTGACTCCTTCTTTTACTATGTCTTACTTTATCTTTAACATGATCCAGTTCCAATTACACTCATCTGTTATGCTTCCTTGATTATTACCTGCATTCTGTTGAAATAAATCGCATGACATTGTGAACGTTCGGAAAGTTTGGTGGTGAAGATAGACACCAGTTAGTCAAAATTGCACTGAAGTCTTTAGATGTTCCGGTTAATTTATAAACAGCTGCAACTGACCGAAGAGTGCTTAGTAACCTTTTAAGGCTATGTAAATGAGGGTACCAAACGCAGCGAACTGGTTTACGGGGTAATGCCATGTTTATATATATCAGAACTGTACGTACCGCAACGGTTTTCGTGCCACTTTCAACAGTAATGTATGAACGCGCGTATCTACATATTGTACATGAATTGGTTTTCGGTTGAGGGGAAGTTTTCTGATCCCAAGATAGGGCTTCAGCGACATTTTTTGATGCCGAATTCAGACCTATGCGGTCCATTTCGTAATCCCCGTAATTCGTCATCTCGGACGTAGGGATGCAACCGGATACAAAAATACCGAACACCGAAGCGGATTTTCGGAACCGAATAATACCGAATACTGATGATTCGCAGCGCGATTGCAAAAATATACTGTCTAACTACAGGGTGTCTCAAAAAAATGATCACATTTCTTTTTACTGCCATTTCCGCAAATTTTGACCAAATAGGCTGAAATTTAGACCATAGGTGCCAAAAGTCGGGCAATTTTATGTGTTAAAGTTTGGTGCACTAGGCTTGACTCATTCCCGAGAAATTTCAAAAAAAGTGAAATTTGTTAAATCAATAGTGAAAGCCGGTCACCGAAAAAATGATCACATTTCTTTTCACTGCCATTTCGGCAAATTTTGACCAAATAGGCTGAAATTTGGACCATAGGTGCCAAAAGTCGGGCAATTTTATGTTTTAAAGTTTGGTGCACTAGGCTTGACGCATTCCCGAGAAATTTCAAAAAAAGTGAAATTTGTTAAATCAATAGTGAAAGCCGGTCACCGAAAAAATGATCACATTTCTTTTCACTGCCATTTCCGCAAATTTTGACCAAATAGGCTGAAATGTGGAACATAGGTGCCCAAACTCGGGCAATTTTATGTGTTAAAATTTGGTGCACTAGGCTTGACCAATTCTCGAGAAATTTAAAAAAAAGTGAAATTTGGTAAATTCAATACCAAAAGCCGGTCACCGAAAAAACGTTACATTACATTATCGCCTAAACTCTAACGATAGCGTTGGAGTTCATGCGTCAACTTTTTACACACGAAGTACCCTGAATTTCTGCGTTTACACTCCAAATTTCATCTAATTCTGACAGAAATTAGGAAAGATACAGTCAAAATAAATGTTTCCATTTTTCGGTGACTGGCTTTCACTATTGAAATTACCAAATTTCACTTTTTTGAAATTTCTCGGGAATGAGTCAAGCCTAGTGCACCAAACCTTAACACATAAAATTCCCAGAATTTTGGCACCTATGGTCCAAATTTCAGCCTATTTAATCAAAATTTCCAGAAATGGCAGTAAAAAGAAATGTGATAATTTTTTCGGTTTTTTCACTATTGAAATTACCAAATTTTACTTTTTTTGAAATTTCTCGGGAATGAGTCAAGCCTAGTGCACCAAACTTTAACACATAAAATTCCCCGAATTTTGGCACCTATGGTCCAAATTTCAGCCTACTTGGTCAAAATTTGCGGAAATGGCAGTAAAAAGAAATGTGATCATTTTTTTGAGACACCCTGTATTTATGGTTCGGGTCATACCAAACGAAGGTTCGGGACATACAAAACAAAGGTTCGGGTCATACCAAACGAAGGTTCTGGTCATACCAAATGAAGTTCAGGTGACCACCAAATCTGGGTTCGGGTGACCACCAAATCTGGGTTCAGGTGAGCACCAAACATGGCTAAAACGAACACAATTTTGGTTCGGAAAACAGGTCATAGATTCGTGTTGAAAGATTCTGCAAACAGCAAGTTTCATTTTTAAAAAATTCGAACCTTTGAAAGATTCATGTTGAAGGAAACTGTGCCGTCAAAATTAAAAACCGAACCCGATTTTGCGTTCGGAATAATAAACGTGACTCGGTTTCAGGTAAACGTGACTCGCTTTCAGGTAAATGTGACTCCGGTTCAAGGAAATGTGACTCGGTTTCAGGTAAATGTCACTCGGTTTCAGGTAAATGTCGCGGGTTCGGAAAAATTGGTCTTTTCGAAGTGGGGCACCTAAGGGTTTTTCGGGAGGGTGACCGAAATTTTGTTGCAGCGCATGGCACGTTCTGCCAGCGGCCGGCCGCGCAGTGGAACATTCTTCCCTTATACATTCTTGCTATCACTAACGGAACACAAAAAAGAATTTGCGCTTGAAGTTCCAAAAGCCGTTTTCGGACCACTATTTTGGCTGTGTTTTTGTTTTATCTATTCCGTGCCGCGCGAACGTGCTTTGGCCATCCCTTCATTGAGTTATCGCATCAATTTCTGTTGCAATCCAATGGATGGGAGTTTGTTGTATTGCGAGAATGAGTAGAGCGGTGCTGTTGCTGTTGTGTGTATTTTTTCGGCAGTGTGTCTGTGAAGAACTGATCTGTCTGACTGACGAACTGGGCATCGAGAGCAAGCCGTGTAGTCAGCTGGGAGTTGCCGACGCCAAGTTCTGCGTGTTGCAGTTCTCTCTCAGCGATGGCAGTGCTAGCAAGTTCGGTTGTGACGACGGAGGTTTGTGCAACGACATCGGCGTAGGGTGCGACAGGAAGGAGGATGCGCACGTCTGTTGCTGTCAACGGTCTTTATGCAACGTCATTGACAACGAGCAACTGATCAAGGTGAGCAGTTGTCTCACCCATCAGTGGACCGATGCTGGTGAAGCGTACGAAAGGTGCACCTGGCCCAACAACTTGCATTGTATTATTCACACAACCACTGCCAAGGCAGACGTTTCCCAGCTGAGTGGGCACATCGGATGCGATGTCAAACAGCTGTGCAGCTACGACACTGTGCGCGACAACACTTGCCAAGAGAAGAACGGTCACAGAATTTGTTGCTGCAGCATCAACGACAACTGCAATGACATGGCACTGGCCGAACGTGGATACCCTCCCATCTGCTACACCGAAGACATGGACACTGGAATACTGTGTAATGGCGAGGCTTCATGGTGCGCTAACCGATTCAACACTTATGGAGACCTGATACGGGCAGGATGCGAAAACAGAGGCTTGTGCCAATGGATTGGATTGGATCGATGCTTTACTCTCAAATGGGGAGACACTGTGTGCTGCTGCAAAGGAAACAGGTGCAACGACAAACAAACGCTGAAGCCGCCCGTCATGGACCACTGCAGAGCCCTTGGCACCAACTCCTACGTCAACTGTGACTCAAGTAACTTTGCAAATGCAAACGTTTTTTGTTAAACTGGATCAAAATAGACTAAACCAAACTTTTTGAATAATCGAATGGTTGATTTAACAATGATTGCTATTCAATTTCTAAACTTATGGAATGCTGGTTCATATTCCACACCCTGACCAATTTTTTGTTTGGTCTTACAGACTGCAGAAAACATGTAAACTTGACAATTTACGACAAACTCAAATTTACAAATCCAACTTGAGTTTGCGGTAGAAGTAAAGGTTTTCTTTTCACAGGTGCAAACGCGTATTGCTTCAATGTCTGGACAGAAGGTGGCGTTGCGGTGGCCGCAGGTTGCGCAGCAGTGGAACAATGTGCAATGGATTGGAAAAAGTCAGAGTGGTTTTCTCGTGGCTGCAGGACAGAAGATGACGGCAAACTGGTCTGTTGTTGTAATCATAAAGAGGCCTGCAATCGGTCGCCGACCATGCAGTCGTGTCGCAGGCTAACTGCCGCTGCTGCTCCGCCCTCTTCAGGCTTCTGTGCCACGCGGTCAACTAATGCTTCCTACTGTTACTCTATCTTCAACAAGTACAACAAAATAATCGATGCCGGTTGTGAAGAGAACGAGGCATCTCTCTGTGAGGTTGTTGGCGGTGGGCGGTGCGCTTCTTTCAACGACAAAACACTCTGTTGCTGTAATCACAAAAGGGAAAACTGCAACGACCACAAACTATTTCAGAGAGTGTCCAAGTGCTACGACACCAGTTTTACGTTTCCTGGAACGCCATGCAGTGAAAACACAAGACACTGTTTTGTGGAGTATGATAAAAACAGGAAAGTGAAGCAGGCCGGATGCGATAACAAGAATTTGTGTGAGAATAGAGAAAACGGAAAGTGTGGAAAAGACGGCGTTTGCTGCTGTAACAAGGAAGACCATTGCAACGACGCGCAGCTTCTGTACCAGCCAATGTTGAACTGTAACCCGAGAGAGCAGTGTGCGGCCACTACGAGGTACTGTTTCAGCGTTTTTGATGACAAAAACAACAAGACCACAACAGGATGTGATGACAAGCATTGGTGCAAATCAGTCGGCGACAGCTGCACATCCCATCCGAATCCACTGAAGACTGGCATGAAGTTGTGTTGCTGCAGTGGCAAAGACAATTGTAACGATGGGAAGCTGATACCCACTGTTTCTAGCTGTTACAAGAGCTACGCTCTGGATGGCTCTCAGAAGACAACCAGATGTACAGCCGCACAGAAAGACAATCTATTCTGTGTGATAATAGTGGGACGGACATCAGTGAAAAGAGGCTGTGACCATGCGCAGAAGTGCAATGCAATTGGCAACAGAAAATGCCGGGACAGCGTGTGTTGTTGTAATGACTATGCGAACTGCAATGACAATTCCCTATTGCCGGCAAGAAGCGAGTGCTACAGAGGCCCAGATTACAGGCACAAAGAAACCTGCCTCACCAACAACACGTACTGTATGTCAATATTTGACAATTACAACAGAGTGACAAGAGTTGGCTGTGCTAACGACGACCTCTCTTGTGAAAGAATGGAACAAGGTCCTTGTCTGCAGCGTGACGGCACAACAATTTGCTGTTGCAGCACTAAAAACTCTTGCAATGATAAGAGCCTTGTACCACTTGTGAGAAGGTGTCACAAGCAACCTGATGACACTGGCGTGCCTTGCAAAGACCAGAATCTGTACTGCTATGCAGAATTCGACGAAAACAGCAAGTGGATTGTAGGAGGCTGTGATGAAGGCACAAGGTGCAGTGATCATGTGGAGAAGTTCGGCAACAATTCGTGTCAGCTGATCACTGGAAACGCGCACACAGCTGTCTGCTGCTGCATCGGCGACAACTGCAACGATGGTTCCATGTTTCCCTCAGTAGACAAATGTAACTCAAAGTACTTCAACCAGGAACCAGTACTATGTGAAGGGACACGGGAAAGGCACCAGTACTGCGCCAACTGGTGGCATGGTGACTTGCGAATTGCTCATGCCGGATGCGATAGTGAAAGGCTGTGCGAAAAGATTGGTTCTGGTAAGTGCAGGCAACAAAAAGACATGACCGTTTGCTGTTGCTACGGCGAACCAATGTGCAACGATGCGGGACTGTTTCCATTCGTCGGCAATTGCAGAACTATCTCAGGAGACCGGAAAAGCTGCACCCGATCAGCTGCTTGCTTTCGTCAATATGACAGAAATAACAAACTCGTCGATGCTGGATGTGCCCTGAAGGATCAGTGTGACAAAGTGCCGTCTGGTGAGTGTCTATTCGATGAGAAAGTTCAACAAGCAACCTGTTGCTGTCGGAACGATAACTGCAATACAAAGAGTTTGCGGCCAACCGTGAGAACCTGTTTGGATGGTAGTTTTGAGGGACGAATCTTATGTAGTGACAACATCGATCACTGCGTCAATCAGTGGGACGCCCAACACCGAATCAAACGGGCCGGGTGCGATAGTGACGGAATCTGCAAGAAAGTAGAGCAAGGCCAGTGTGTCTATTCTGGTGGCTTGATGGCGTGTTGCTGTGGGCGCAAGGATAACTGCAATGGAGTGGAACTGAAACCCTACGTTAGCAAGTGTCATAGAGACCCAAAGAATGCAAACAGAGACTCAACACTTATAGACAACTGCCATCCAGCCACTGAGTTTTGCTTTAGTCGGTGGGACTGGGAAGACAAATTGGTGCAGGCCGGCTGTGACCGAAACCGAATCTGTGCTCATGTTCAGTCTGGTCAGTGCGCAGACTGGCATGGAGAAATGGTTTGTTGCTGTAACGTCAATGACAATTGCAACGATAAAGCTTTGACGCCTTCCATAACTGTTTGCTATAACAAGCAATTCTTAGAAGCTGAAGTGGAGAAGTGCAAAGCCACGCGCTACTGCATTAACTGGTGGGATTACAAGAACAGAGTGGTGAAGGCAGGTTGCGATCACCTCGGCAACCCAGTGTGCAGTGGAATTCACGGTGATGGATGCAAGAAGCACGGAGATATGATGGTCTGTTGCTGTCAAGACAAAGACAAGTGTAACACGGCTGGACTAATGCCGACAGTGATGTCTTGTTTCAAACCAGACCTCATTGTAACAGAGCGCTGCCAGTATCCATTGAATCAGTTTTGCTATGTCGACTGGTTCCAAAACAAACGAATCGTGCGTGCCGGTTGTGATGCCGAAAACGTCTGTAGAAGAATTGGCAATAGCAGGTGCAAGATAAACTCCAATGCCACTGTAACAACTTGCTGCTGTAATGGAGAGGAACGCTGTAACTATGTATTGAAGCAGACCGTGAACAAGTGCCACAGCCAGCACACTGGCACTCAATCCGTGCAGTGCCACCGGCCCAGAAATCAGTACTGCATCACGTGGTTCGATCAGAACAACAACCGAGTTAAGGCAGACTGTGACGACGGCAGTGTGTGCCGTAAAATCCTCACAGCTGACAAAACCTGTGCTCTGTTTAATGGACAGATGGTCTGTTGCTGCTTCGACAAAGATAACTGCAATGATAACAGTTTTGTGCCGTCAGTGAAGAGCTGCCTAAAGCCAAACTTCCGAAGTAGTGAAAAGTGTGGACCGACAGGGAACAAATTTTGCGTCAGCTACTGGACATTCAGACGTGAAATAGATGATGCCAGCTGCGACTATGAAAATGTATGCAAGACAAATGGAACGTGTCTGAGAGTTGACGGTCGACTGGCTTGCTGCTGCAACAACCAGGACCAGTGTAACAATGCTCAATTTGGTCCGGCTGTTAGGTATTGTTACGGTAAGGACTTTGACAGTGTACAAAAGTGTCCCCGCTCTCACCCGTTCTGTGCTAACTGGTGGCAAGCAAACAATCGTATCGATAAAGCCGGCTGTGCTACTGTTGAGGAATGCAGTGATCTGGGCAAAGCGCCGTGTAAATTCGTCCAAGGAATATCTGTGTGCTGCTGCATTCAGAAAGATAATTGCAATCGACAGACCTTGAAGCCGATTGTGCCTCGATGTTTTGACGGTGTAGCTTGGTCAGGTGTGAAATGCAACAACCCCACTAACAGATACTGCGCCAGTCGGTTTGACGCACAAGGAAAATTATTGTCAGCTGGCTGTGACAACGAAAATCGGTGTTCAAAGATTGGCGCTGGCTCGTGTTCTATTGTCGAGGGGGGAGGAAAGATGTGTTGCTGTAATCAGGCCCCACTGTGTAATGCTATTCTGCAAATGACTTGATATCTACAATTCTATATAACTATGACTGACTGGTTTACCTGCTGTTTGATCGAAGTGTTACTTTCGTGCTCTTAAATTTATCGTGTGGACTTGGTCTCAATAAAACGCTTGCTCTGTACTAATTGAATACTCCTTTACTTACGGATACTAGATAAGGTGAGACGTTTAAAACGCTTGTGAATGGGCACAACAGACAGGAACACGTTATCGTACTTTGACATCCATTAGCGCGCGCGCAGCTCTTGCGAATGTCAGTTTGTCGCCCGCGTTGCTCGTGCACAGATGTAACAGACAGAATGGATGCAGAAGAGAAAATAACTGAAAGTTTCCTTTTGGAAGGAGGTGCTGCACCAGGAGTGAACCACATCGATGTTGATCTGGTGTTGAACTCGTTCGGTCGTTTGCCGAAATATAACATATTCCTGCTCTTGTTAACAATGCTCAGTTTCTACGTGTTTTGCACGCAAGTCTTCGTCATGGCTTTTATTGGTATCAGACCACCCTTCTATTGCGCCGAGGTTAGTTTCATTAAACAGCTTTGTTTTCTGTGGTGCTTGCTACGTACGTACGTACGGGTCTCATTCATGATATATTCATACACGCTTTGAGCTTATAGATAGGTTCTAAACATTGTTCATCAATCACTCAAATCAGTCATCCTCAGTCTGTTCAATTTTTTAGTCCGTTCAAATTTTTCATGTTTGTAAACGTATTCTAAAAGTGCGGAGATAAATATTCCAGCTTCCATTCATTCTGTGGACCAAAAATTGGCAATCGAGGTTATAAACAGAAATTTGAATACAATGCAGTTCTGACAGTGCGTCACTGAAACTTGCAGAACCGGCTCGCATTATTATGTGGTACCACCAAGATTATATGTACTTGTTCACAGAAATGAGCTAGTATTTCTTTGATTTCGGCTGAGGGGGCGGTAAATTTCCAAATTATGAGGGGGAGCACAGCTTAAAGGAAGGGAGGGTTGAGAGGATAAGTCCGATTTTTTGCTAAAACCCAGGTTTTTTTTGGCTTATTTTTCGTAAAAATAGGCTAAAATGGGTTATTTGAGCTAACCTAATCTAGCCATACTTTTATCATAACTTTCTGTACAAAAATCTTCCAAAAGCTTCCTCAGGGGCTCGGTCAGAGCCTGAGGGGGTCAACCTTCCTTCAAGCCCCTTGCCCATGTCTGCCTGATCATGCTGGATCGATTACCGTCAGGGACTCTTCAAGTGAACTGAAATCTTTCAAAAAACCGACAAAAACTCCAAAGTGCTTCTACCTACTTTGAGCTTCCTGTCGAAAGCTACATAGTCCCTTACGCCAGACCGTTTAAACTCGAAAAAGCAGACAGCCGGCTAGATTCGTAATTTTCCCTACGGTTGGCATTTCAAATTTCCCGAAAATTTTTAAATTGGTCGATCCAACGCATGCGTGGCGGCGCGGCGTCGATCGGCGTCAGTGGATAGGGAGGATAATTGAACAACGTATCTAACTTGCCAGGATGGCGTGGACCCAGAAAGAGCCGGGAATCTGTTGTTTTTAGTCGGGGATCTCGTCCTTAATATAATACGCCAAAAATAAATAAATAGGTATAAAGCTTTGGCAGCACAACAATGTAGGACGAGAGCCAGTTTGAACACCGAAACGCACGGCAATATACACGTATTGCGAATAGCTGCGGTTAGATTTTAGCCCCCCTAATTCCCTAAAACCGAATCATATGACAACTGCTGCCTATGGAGTAGGGTCTGTCCCAAATGTACAGACACATGTGCAATTACTACTAGGTGGTTGAATTTCCTTGATCACCTAGATTTTCACTTTTTGGTGCACCGAACCAGGGGCGCACCAACATCGTACGTACATTGTTCATACTTTACACTATAAAAAACAGTCTTACAGACCATCGAGGATCGGTCGAAGAATTTCACGTCATTTAATGGACAGTGCGAATTCAGAAACCGATTCAACGAATCCCAGTTGTGTGGTAGTAACGGAACAAAATTCATTTTCGATCAATCGTATGGATCAACAATTGCGACTGAGGCAAGTTAAACTTAAAAGTTTCACGTGTACGCAGCATGCTTCACTATACGCGAGCAAATCCAGTACGTGGATTTTCAGTGGAATCTAGAGTGCAACAAGGCGTCGTTTGTTCAGCTGGGAACAACTGTATTCATGCTGGGTGTGTATGTAGTCTAGATGAATATAGTTTGCTCATTAAATAGAACACTTTGCAGGGCAGCTTATGGGGGCGCTTCTTGTCACTCAGTTATCCGATCGGGTCGGTCGTAGATGGCCTTTGATCTTGTCGAACTGGGGCGCTACCGTCTTCGGAATCCTATCAGCATTTAGCCCTTCCTTTACAGTGTTTTTAGTCCTTCGCTTCTTGATGGGAACTACCAATGTGGTAGGCAAATTGAGGCAGCGCAATGGAAGAGTAAGCGTAGCTTCTAACTCCAGGGCGTGATAAACGTTGGGTGGATAACATGTTGTGAGGTCGTTACACCAAGAACTCGTCCGCTTTTGCCATTTCTGAGTAATTTGGTTTGGGTATCGTCTTACTGTCTCGTTGGAGTGGTGGCCATATTCGTACGCTCTTGGCGAACCTACTGTATCGTCATGTTTGCGCCTATGACGCTTACTCTATCTATGTATTGGTAAGTTAAAGTTACGTTTTACTAAACATTACTTACTATACTGTTGTTTTGCTGTGAGTGAGTACTGTATTGTGTTGTTTGTCTGTGCCCTAGTTAGTTATTGACCAATGCAACTGTGTTTGTGTTTCTGTCTGCTCCTACGTCTGATCAATACTTCGAGCTCCAGCGGCAACAAATCGACTTCGTCATCAACTGTGGAGACAACAGTCATTTCTAGCACCACAACCGCAACTACGCAGCTAAGCGCAACAAGCAGGACGTGGATAGCGGAGACGGGCTCTTTTGTCACATTGTACAACGGTACTGCCGAAACAACGACAAACCTAACAGTGACTGGATGGTCTCCGGAGTCAGTGGATGTGTGGCCGGTTTGGGTAGCCATAGCTTTTTTCGTTCTCATGGCAGCTGTTATCTTTGTGGCGGTGGTGGTGAGTGTCCGTCGGAGGACACGTCAGCAACGGCAAGTCTTTCCTCAAGAGCCCTCAATGGCACCGGTCAAACTGGTCGTAGAACCTGCCAAACCCACTGCAACAAGGGCCCCGGACCGTACGGGAACAAAACAGCAACAACCCTCAAGCGCTGCCGACAAACCTGCCGTACAGCCTGCCAAACCCATCGCCAGCAGTGGCCCGGAGCATGCCAACACACCAACTGGAGAAAACAGCTCCTCTGCCAAAAGCCAAACGGCAAAGAGTCCGAGTGCCTCACGCAAATCCAATAAAGACAAAAGTTTAAAAGAGAGCAACACGCAGACGTGAGTGAAGCCACTGATAGACACTGATTTTTACTTAGATGCGCATTTTGCCTTTGAAATACTGGTCTGTTACTCTGTTGGATGTCAGTTCTGCTTTAGCAATCTTTACGTTCTGGTCGTGTGATTCATCTATGCAACGTGACAGTAATTGCTCTATGATAATAATTAAAACTACCTGATTGAAGCTCTGAATACTCTGTATTAGTGGAAGGCTCATTTTAAGACTAGCGAAGTCGGTTGTGCCACGTAATTGATCTGCTGTGTACACAAATCAAGTGCAACACGTTCTATCTGAAATTTTCTGTTGCCCATAACTAAAAATGGTACCAAGTGAAGTGCGCCACAGAAAAGTCCTTCGCTGGCAGAGGTATTAAATAGTATTTTTCTAACTTTTTATGAAATCTAATGCGGTTTTTTGCGTAAATTGTCATATCCAGTCATGCTGTCTGCCGTTTTTGCGTATTTTCGTTGTCGTAGCGCGAATTATTAAAAATTGTTGCCCATACCTACTTTATATAGTAACTATAAATTTCGCTGGTGTGAACAGTATATGTAGCATAAAATTTCGAAATGCTAGTTCCAATTGGGTTTACGCTTGTGATGTTGCTTAGAATAGGCATAATCAAAAATGTTCCAAGGAAGATGGCTAAAAATTTTACAGAATTGTGGCCTTCAAAATAGGGTAGCAGCACCCTGTTAATGTACATGTACATACGTACATGCACCTTCAGTTGCAAGTTCACGTGTTAATTTATGCAGGCTTTTACCCGAGTCTCTGTATTGGTTGGTCCACCACGGAAGGACTGAAGCGGCTTATCAGTGGATAGCAAAAGCTGAAAAATACAACAAAGTGAAAGTGGACATGCACCAATGCCTGAAAGTGGACATCAATGATCAAAAGCCACCGAAACGCCATATTGTCGATGTTTTCAAAGCCCCAGTTGTTTTATTTTACGTCGTTCTATTTAGCTATATCTGGTAGGACTTCTTTGATACTACAGGGTGTCTCAAAAAATTTATGATCACATTTCTTTTTACTGCCATTTCCGCAAATTTTTACCAAATAGGCTGAAATTTGGTCCATAGGTGCCAAAATTCGGGGAATTTTATGTGTTAAGGTTTGGTGCACTAGGCTTGACTCATTCCCGAGAAATTTCAAAAAAAGTGAAATTCGGTAATTTCAATAGTGAAATAACCGAAAAAATGATCACATTTCTTTTTACTGCCATTTCTGCAAATTTTGATTAAATAGGCTGAAATTTGGACCATAGGTGCCAAAATTCTGGGAATTTTATGTGTTAAAGTTTGGTGCACTAGGCTTGACTCATTCCCGAGAATTTTTAAAAAAAGTGAAATTTGGTAATTTCAATAGTGAAAGCCAGTCACCGAAAAATGGAAACATTTATTTTGACTGTATCTTTCCTAATTTCTGTCAGAATTAGATGAAATTTGGAGTGTAAACGCAGAAATTCAGGGTAATTCGTGTGTAAAAAGTTGACGCATGAACTCCAACGCTATCGTTAGAGTTTAGGCGATAATGTAATGTGACGTTTTTCGGTGACTGGCTTTCACTATTGAAATTGCCAAATTTCACTTTTTTCGAAATTTCTCGGGAATGAGTCAAGCCTAGTGCACCAAACTTTAACACACAAAATTCCCCGAATTTTGGCACCTATATTCCAAATTTCAGCCTATTTGGTCAAAATTTGCGGAAATGGCAGCAAAAAGAAATGTGATCATTTTTTCGGTGACCGACGTTCACAATTGAAATTACCAAATTTCACTTTTTTCGAAATTTCTCGGGAATGAGTCAAGCCTAGTGCACCAAACTTTAACACAAAATTCCCCGAATTTTGGCACCTATGGTCCAAATTTCAGCCTATTTGGTCAAAATTTGCGGAAATGGCAGTAAAAAGAAATGTGATCATTTTTTTGAGACACCCTGTAGTTCCGATCAAAACGAAAGAACAGAACTTGTTAAGAAGCTTGTTTTGATTTGAAACAAATTGCAATTAAACTCTTAAAGATTGCTTGAAATTTTGATTTAATAACGTTGAAACTGTTTAGTTTTAAAAACAAATGCTCCAAACTTGCTTGTTTTATAAAAGCAGTTGAATGACAGTCTCACCGCTAGCTTTTTTTATAATCACTTTATGTGGAATCGTTACTGTAACCACTTTCTACGTATTTTGTTTAGTTTCACTGGTACATCGGTTTACCTTGGCATGTCTCTTTTCGCAACACAGCTGAGTTCTAATCGTTACCTTGGCTTTATTCTCTCTGGGCTGGTAGAACTGCCAGCAGGACTATTAAGTCCATTGCTATTACTTAGGTTTATTCTTACCACTTTATTTCGCTTGCATGTCAAGATTTCATTTTCAGATTTGGGCGACGTACAGTGGGTATGCTAGCCTTTTCTATTTCGGGTCTATCTCTGCTCACCTTGGCCTTCTCGCCTGATGGAAGTGAGTACATAGAACAAAAATAGTTGTTGACTCCTCAGTTTGAAACAATGCTTTGTTTGAATTCTTGAGCTATTTTCAGTATTTTTTATTGGATTAATAGTAGTTAGAAAGAATGAGTGCTTTACATTGCACGCTCACAGACTGACAGCTTTTCATTATAGTGATCTCCGAGATAAAAACCACGCTCTGGTTGCTCGGAAAGTTTGGAAACAGCATGATGTGGTCAGCCAGCTTTTTGCTTCTGCCTGAACTCCTACCTACCACTATCAGGTATTATTACCTGCTATTCTATATGTCGTTACTGGCTTAGAAATTTAGAAATGTGTCGTACGGCATCGTTGCATCGGTTGGGAAGGTTGGAAGCATGGTAGCTCCATACTTGGCTCTCCTTGTAAGTGCCTCTTTAGTTTCAATTCCTTCAAAATCAGGTTCGTGGTTCATGGTGTTGCGAGAAATAAAATACATGTATGCTTCAAGATGTATACAGTATTCTCAAAGATGACTAAGTTTTTGAAAAATCAAAAGTGCAACGTTTGATCAATTAATTTATGTATATTTTGAAAAAATAATACAAGTTTTTTATGAATTCCTACAATTTATGTATTGTTGCATTTTTACATTTTTGTCAGAAGACCTTCCTCTGTCTAAATCTTCTTGAATCTGTTTCTGACATTCTAGACTAGTGAACGCACAAACAAATACAGCCGCAAAAAACTTTATGCCAATTTTGTTCCGTTTCGCAAATGTTTCTGAAGAAGACTTGATGCACGTACAGTATTGTTCTTAGACACTACAGATTTTTCCACAAATTATTGTGCTACCACTATTGCGAATAAATCGACTAAATACATGTTAGGTTTACAGTGTTTGACGAAAAATAATGTTGGCTCACCATATTTGGAAAATCTGGAGTTGTCTCAAAATAAATGAACAGCGCAATGTGGGTTTACAGTACGACGTTGGTTTGGCCTGATCATTTGGAACAAACGAAAAAAAATCAGGATTAACTTGATTTTAGGTATATTGTATGTATCGTGGTCAATAGAGCAGATTCAACATTATTTTTCTGTAATACTGTACATCCTCTTAAGCTCTGGCTTCCTCTTCAGACTGAGCAGGAATCCCAGTGTATTGTAGGCACTTCCAGCGTAACTGTAACACAAATTATTATCAAGAATATTCTTGCTATTATTAATAGGGATTTGCATTTGGCGGCTTAAATCAAATCAAACCTGTTCTGTTCAATTTTTCTGGCGCCTTTTTCTATGTCCCGTTGCAGCGATTCCGCGTATGCTTGTGGCACTGGAGCCAGATAAGGTGAATGCGCGGGACGACTTGGTTGGCGATGGTTTCTCTGTGAGTTGCTCTGGAAAACTTAAGATATATTTTGCGAGAAAGCCGAAGAGGCGGGGCAAGCAGGGTCATCTTACGGATCTGGCTGATATTAATATCTGTTAAAATAGAGCTCAATCGAAGACCAACGGTGCATGCCCGGCCACCAGCAACCGCTGGAACTGGAGCTACACCCCCTCAAAGTTGGGTCGGCAGGGATTTTCGGGCTCATTTTCTGGTGTCTGACAGTCTCCATTCAAACGATCACCCTTCATTCGTTTCTTAAGCTAGGATCCCGACTCGCATACGGTTTTGTAGCTGGTCCAATGGCCTTTCATTTTCTGGTACTCCCGTTTCCAGAGCTAACTGGTTAGCACGATATTCACCGAAAACTACGAAATTGCCGCAAAATGCCACTCCGTTTTTTTCGAAAATCTTTATGACTTTTTGTGCAAAGACCCTGCCAAGCTAATGTTTTATCAAAAGTTAGGCATGAGATGACCAAACAAAATGAGCTCAGAAAAGTGTACTGTTTAGGGGAGGGGTTGTTTTGGCCTCTCAAAATGTGTTCGAACCAATTTTTTTCTGCAAAGCTTAATGGTTAGAGCATACTGTTCGATGCAGTTTTCTGTGCTGAATTCGAAAATGCATTCGGTTTAGCTAGATTCGCTCTGGATCGGGAGAAATTTGCGTTCGAAGTTGAGACCAACAGTATTTCTTGAGTGGCACTACTCGCTAGCGTGACCATAAATCGCGGTACAAAGCAGTTGTTCTTATGCAGTTTATGCCGCTGATTCCAAAAATAACAATATTTTTGCCCTACTTGGCCCCACTTTTAGATATGGGCATTTTTATGCTTTGTAAAGAAAACGGCTGCACTTGTTATAACATGCTCGTTTGAAAGGTGACTTAATTCAGTCGCATGTAGGGTACAGAGCCATCGAATTTATGTCACCTAATGCAGTCACAAATTTGAACGCAAATTTCTCTCGATCCAGAGCGAATCTAGCTAAACTGAATACATTTTCGAGCAGCACATAAAAAGTGCATCGAACAGTATGCTTTGCGGAAAAAAAATTTTCGAACACCTTTCAGAGGCCATAACACCCCTAGCAGCTAAACAGCACACTTTAATGCGCTCATTTTGTTTGGCCAACTCATGCCTAACTTTTTTAAAACATTAGCTTGACAGGGCCTTTGCACAAAAAGTTATAAAGATTTTCCGAAAAATAAATGGAGTTGCATTTTGCGGCAATTTCGCAGTACTTCATCTATTCACGTACAATAATAGTAAAGTTGTAAGTGGGAGATGTTGAATCGTTGATTAGATGATGACAGAATGTTTTGCTGAGACTAAACAACCACCACACCACTCCAACTACCAGCATTACTAGACCACACAGTGTTAGGGTTGGCCCGGCAAATGTCAACGGCGACTGCCGGTTTTTTTCGGGCTGATAGACGTAAACCGAATAGAGCATCAGTAGGCCTCCATATAGAAAGAAGCTTCCAAAGGATGTGAGACACACAATCAACGAGGAGCCACGATACTTGCTAAACATTGACTAAATCAAATAATGTACAGTACTGTGCGTACCGTGTGTGATATGGGAAGAATCCGAACTGGGCCGGGTACATCTTGTCCCAGCCTGCCGGATAATAGTAGAGGAAGGGGTCTCTCTGAGCCAGCGGTCCGAAATGGGTCATTCGTTGGTTTCCCGTCCATTTAGGGCTCTTCTTCTCGTGCACAATAGGTTGGCGCAGTCTATCTTAAGTGGTTCTGTGCTTCTTTTCCTTGCCCGAGCCTAAGACTTACCTTTGGGTCGTTTAGTTTTGCGTTTCGTGGTCTGTCGTCGACGGCTGGCCTTCAGCAGAACATGGGTGTGCGTTCGAGTTTTGGCGCTTGGGTTTTGAACAGGAGTTAGCGTGTGGCTTCTCCGCACTGATCTGTTCATCGTGTCTAGGTTTTCTAAGATACTTCACACTGCGGAAGCGCTGCAGTTTACAGACGGACGTGGCAGGCTGGAAAAAGCTCAATAAATATTTTATTGCTTCAGGGCGAGCGCAATCCCAATTTGCCTCCAACTATATTTGGTGCGATGTCACTGGTTGGAGCTCTGGTGCACTTGTGCTTTCCGGAAACAAAGGATAAGAAAATGCCACAGGATATCGAAGACATTGATCCCGGACCATTGTTGGGTAAATTTTGGAAAGTGAAACGAACCAATACCGCTTGTGGATGACCGTTGCGTTGGGCAAAAGATCCGTGGATTGCATTGCACTATGGCTTTAGTGTGACACTGATTTTTGTATGTATAGTGTACTGTATAGTACGATAGAGAGAGATGAAAACAATGTCGGAAAATCCAGTACCGAATACCCAATATTGAAGAAACCAATATTCCAAACACCCAATATGTTGAAACAACAAATGAGTCCAACAAATTTGGAATTTGTGGAAGCGCTAATTTTTAAGCCTATAAAATTCTTCCGAATCGATTTAATTGTAAAAAAAGACATTGTGAAGCTATGAAAAACAGTTAGATTATTGCAGTAGCGGGAATTCGCTGAAAATGTTGTTTTCATATAAACTAGCGCTGCAAAAGTGACTGTCCAAACTGTCGCTATGTGGTAAAAGCCTACTGTATGTTACAAGGTTAATTTTAGCGTGTCTTGTCGTTCTGACGACAAGCTAACTTGCTGGTCTATTAAACTAATTTCTGTACAATGTGAACCGAACAGAAAACCATCTTTTCCTATGTATTCTCCCATTTTATATAAGTAAGAAATTAAGTCAGTTTTAACTAGTGTTGTTTAATACCTGATTTTTCAAATGCGTATGCGTATATGCAAACTACAAATGCGTATGACTTTGTGTATATATATGCATTGCAAGAACTAATTTGTATTTTGCGTATTGCGTACGCTAATGCGTAATCCTAGAAACATTCAGAAATTTTACTGAACAGTTTTCTTTGGCACTGCTCTTAGATTTCTAACTTTGTAAATCTAGGCTTTTTAGATGCATACTAGAGGCTTGAGGATGATTGCTGCTCTAAAACAATCGCAGTACAATAGCCCGTAATGTACATATATACTACGTGTTTTCAACATAGGGAAGAAAGTTATGCGTTTAGCCGAATGTCCATTTCCAAAGGAACCTAACGAAAATTTTTATAGGATTTTCAACCAATATAGACTAAGCATACATCGGATGCACTAACATATAGCCTGAGCATACAACAGATGCTACCCAAAACCGTGGAAGCTTTAATCAAGAATTTGTCTGGCTCTTTCCCGCCATGAAAGGATCCGTTTGCACAGACTGAAAGAGAGTTGGAGGCCGGTTTAAGTTACTACAACGTAGTGCATAAACGTACAGTACGTATACCTGAAACTTTATTATAAAACTTTTATTCAAACGAATTGGATATCGGAACTGCAAAATGCAGGAAGTACGACACCCTGAACTGGCTTTTCTAGACATTTCTAACCTTGTCGGTTAGATGTGTGGACAGGCTTAATAAACTGTCTCTTCCACTATTGTATCCACATGGTTTGTGAACAAAATACTACCGCATACATACAGTGGGTTCACTTTTTGGTTGTCTTAATGCCAAATTTCTGGTAGACAGCAAAACCAGGACAGCACAGCAGCAGCATGCGTAAATCTTAGAGTACCTGATAACTGTACAAGTCATGATCCATAAACACATGTAGGAACTATAGCGTTATTACATAATTAGTAGTAAACGGTATTGTTATTGAAGGCGTCAAAGCTTTTCTCAGTCATCCAAACAAATTCTGGGTTCTGTGAAACAGAGTCCAGATTACGGAACCCAAGCAGCGATTGACCTCTCAGCCGCATCCATTCTTGTTTGTCCTTGAAGAACCTGTAACACCTGAGTTCGGCCGACGTCCATGCAATCTGCATGATGAACTTTATAGCCAGTCCCAACACAATCGCAACACCGATCAACAGTTGCGAGTGATCGGTCAACTGACGAGCGATTCCAAGCGCGTATATGACCGCCTCTCGGAAGTCGGGATCAGAAAAGGCCAAGGCGCACGTGAACAATACGGCGCCCGCCACCACCACCAATCCTTTAACCACCTATAACAGCCGCTCTTTCACTTTTACGCTTCGACCGCACGCTCCGCACCTGCATGACCAGAGAGGGAACCAGCAGTCTGGCACTCTCCCTGCAAACAGCCACAAACAGACACACGCAGCTACAGATGTCGCATAGACACACAAGAGCGGTGACTACGTAAAACGGCCACAACGCGCCCCTCTCCGAGTCTGGGTGCAACAGCGATCGCGTGGCGTTGCCTGAGACAAGACGTTCCACTGACCAGGCTGTTCCTGCAATATACAGGTTTGCCAAAAAAAACAACCCAGCAGATTTTTTACCTTGGCAACCGCAAATCTCAACGGATTTGTATGAATTTTTTTTGAAAGAAAGACAACTTGACAGATTTGTGAAATTCTTATTAAGATACCCTGCCTAGATCCTGAGATATTTACGCTCAAAGTCAAAGCAGCTTTTGACAATGAACAAGAGCGATTCGGTTGAAGTAACCGAGCGTGTGTGTCACCAGTAAAGCTTCGTGACGTTAGCCCTAGCTGTAGGAAGCTGCTGCAGTTTTATTATGAAGTGCAACGGAATAATAGAAATCGCTTTTGTTCCTTACCAAAATCTCTGTTTTGACCTTCAGTGTTTCAAATTTGAAGGCAAATACATATCTCAGGAACCAAGCAGAGTATCTGAACTAAAAATTTCACCAATCTGTCAAGAATTTATTGTCTTTCATTCATAAAAGATCCATTGTCGGTTGACATTTGCGGTTGCCACGGTAAAACCTGCTGAGTTGTTTTTGGCACACCCTGTATGATGGTCTATATCTGCTGCAACTTCCACATTAGCAACTGCTCACCTAAGAGCGATGTGATCGTACTAACAATGCCGATAATGATGACCGCCCGAACTATATGCAGACACGCACAGCAGGGACACTTGTACTTGCGCAAATTAGGGTTGAATTGGTCGCAGTTACTGAGCGAGATGCTAGAAGGCCGGTAGCCAACTGAAACCATGCCGAAGACACTGCAGGACAAATTGCAAGCACAACAAAAGCTGCGTTATCTTCCGACACTGACGTTATCGTCGCTTGACGTACAAGTCCTGCCACGGAACATGCATGCTATGCTTACGCAGTGACTCATCACTAGCGAAGGCAGATCAGCCGATTTATTATTCACTCACTGAACACAATAGCCGTAAAAGTACGGTACTGGCAAGATAATACTTGATAAAACAGTACGATGTAGTGTATGTAAGTTTGTACATTCAGCTGTCGAAAGCTGGTTTCATTTTGAGAGCACTGGAGTCCGTAGGAATGGTATAAAGAACACAAGTGGAGTTTCCAATACTCAGCGACACTTTGTCTTTCAACCAGACGCTCTTCAAATGTAAGAGTTGGTAGCAGCGCAAAGCCACAACCAGAAAACAGACACAGACCACCGCCGTCATCACAAACGCTATCAGAACGAATACGGCAGCCAAGGATTCATGCGATTTGACTGCAGAACAAAGCAGCGCCAATACGGCGTCAGAACTTCCGCCCAAAATCAGACCGATAACCAGTAGAAAGCCACACGCCGCGTTGTACAACATCAACGTCTGAAAAGCACCGGACCGTAGGAGATTGACACCACGTTGTTCCGTTTTATGCTGGTTACCTGGCTAACGATGTAGGGCAGAAGAAGTTTGTACTGATCCCACAGAACTCCCACGTACAGTGCCATCACTGCCGTAAGCAGAAGAAAATTAAGCAAAGCCGTTTGCCAGAGAAAGGCGTCAATGATAGCCTCTTCTTTAATCTGTACCTCTGGTAAGGCCTTCGAGACGGCCACAATCATAGCTGCAACGCCAAAAGAGAGCAGTAAGCACCAAAATCAATAGAAAACATTTTTGTCATACCGAGAATGCTTGCCAGAGCACTGAGTCCACCGATAATCAGCGTGCATTTTCTCAGATGGCAGCCACAGAAACACTGATAGTCGGAGGAATTTTCATCGAAACTCAACGAGCGCTGTTGAGAGAAAGTGGTCGGCATAACTCGGTTGCCGCCAATCTTGACGTTAGCAATGAAGCTGGGAATGCGCATAGCGCTAGATAGAGTCGGACTGAAGGGACACCGCCCTACGTACACAAACACTTCTTAAACGAAGCCGAAGTTCAATGTCGAGAGCAAAAAGTGGCAAACAGGCCGGCGGCCAGCCGCGTTCCTATCATCAGATCCTCCTAGTTTTAGTCCGTCACTAGTCATACGGCATTATTTTGGCGCGTCACGTCATCGCCGCAAAACAGGCTTTAGTCAGCCGTATCGATCGGGCATTAGTCATCAACGGCCGACCACAGGCGTCCGCAAGCAAAAACACAATCACGGAATTAGTGCGCTGAACACTGATGTGCAGATAAGAAGAAGACCGATAACACTCAACCAAAACGGGCCATCTATACGGTGATGGATCGGGCTCACTCTTCGGGGCGTGAGTGTCTGTTTAATTTGACGACCGACCATACACATCTGTACACAGAAATGGGACACACGATTGAGCGGCAGTAGAAGAGAAGCAGTATCAAACGATGTGATCGAGAGGGCGGTTGAATCCGCCTTTTCGGTTCATATACTGACGGTATTTTCGCTTCTTGTGCACCAATGCCAAGCCGACGTCATTACCATCGACTTTCTTGTTCTGAAACGGAGTCATTTTACCCGGCAAAGTAACCTCACTGACTCTATTGCTTCTTCATAGGGGACGTCTAACCGGAAAATCTACTGCGTACGTGACTTCTGCAAACAATCGAACAGTCCACCTACGCATGGCAAAATTGCGTCGTAATTTCCGTAAACACAATGGGCAAAAAATGAGCAAAAACCGGTTAGACAGAGAGAAACGAAGAGTACGGGCGCATCGTGCGTGGGTAGAGAACATAAACTTTTCTATCAGTCACAAATTTTCATGCTAATGGTTGGCTCATGCAACGTTTACGAGTAAAAAGACAAAGTTAGCAAACACATCGGGCCAAAGAGCAATTGTTCCGATTTCCAACTCAAAACTTAAAAGTTAGTTCCGTTTTCTCATGGCAATTATTTCCTGTTAGGTTGACAGTCTTTCTATTGTCTTATGTACAGTAGCCTTTCACCGGAACAAGCGAAAAACATTGCTGTATGATGCTCCGTTAAATAGTTGACCTCTTGTTTACTCGGTTGTCGGAATTCGGTATTTTAGATCGGAACATAAAAATGGAACACGTATGGATCATTACCGTACACGCAGTTGGGGGAATTTCCCCCAGACCCGATTTTCGGAGCAAATTCCCCGAGCCGGATTTTTGGCAACGGATATTTTCTGTAACCCTATTTTGGGATTCTAAACCCGTAAAGGATTCCAGAGGCCCTGATTAGGGTTTGAAAGACCTTGAACAGGGTTTCAGAACCCTAATTTCGGTTTCTGAAACGATAATTAGAGTTTCGGAGGCCCTATAATAGCGTTCCAGGACCGTAATATGGGTTTCTGAAGCCATAAATAAGGCTCCGAACTCCTAATTTAGTTTTCTGAGGCCAAAAATAGGGTATCGTATCGGAACCCTAATTTGGCATTCTGAATCCGTAATTAGGGTTTCAAAGCCCTGTATAGGGTTTCTGCAGGCCATAAATACAGGATTCTTGAACCCTAACTTGGGTTTCAGAGACCCTAAACAGGGTTTCGGAGCGGAGCCCTAATTTGGTTTACAAAAAATTTCTGAACAAGGTTCCAGAAATGCAGTTCAGCTGTATCATGAATAAAATAGGTTTTTTGCACATTTTACAGCAAAAATAGTGGTCTAAAGGGTAATTTTGTAGCTCAGACAGGATTTTTACCCGATTTTCAGTTCTTAAACAAAACCCTATTTTGAGAACAAAAAATGCCGCTGAAACCCCTTTTGGGCATAGTGCTGGAACAATATTTTGGATAAAAAAATTCCCACCCGCTGCCGAAAACCGGCTACATGTATGATGATTACTGAGTAGTCTGTGACTTACCTTAGTAGTGCTAAATCCGCTAAACCCCATCAGTTTCATCATGGCAGCTTCCTCATCGGTCATTGGAGCCACATCGACAACACCTAAAACACTGCCGTATTTAACAACAGTCAAGCAGGCAAAGCTCCTGGTTAAATAGGGTGAGTCACGCTACGTGAACGGAATTCAACCAAATTTCACACATATACTGCAGTGGCAACGGTAACTTGAATGCAAGAATTAACTTGAATGCCAACGGTAACTTGAATGAAGATGCCTGCCAATTTCAGGCAATATCCATTAAAAAGACAGAGTTGTTAAACGCTCGGTTTTTTAAGTAACTTCCACCTCTAATTTTTTATATTGTGTAGCTGAGCTCGCTGGCGCTGCAAATCCTGTTTAGCTACAATAACGCTTGAAAACGAGGAAAGTGGCACAAAATAGCTTCAGCTAAGGCAAACTGGTGTTCTAGCAACAGACAAAGCTGAAAATGGGCAGGCATCTAAATTACTCCTGGCACTATATTTGTGTGAAATTTGGTTTAATTCCGTTAACACAATCCTGCGGATCAAACGTTGGACACTTAACGTGGGACACCCTGCGTATTGCGGCCATACAGATACTGGAAATAGTAGCAGTTCTTACGGCAGCCAGGAAACTTTTTAGCACAGTTAGACATGTAGCTGCTGTGTATGGTAAAATAGTTAAACTCTGCTATCTTATTTGCAGCCTAAACGGACTACAAACCGCAAGTAAAGCTATCGAGCCTTTTAGCTTACAATGGTTACTTGACCATGAGCAACTAGCGATTAACCAGAATTCCGGTTGTGACCAGACGAAGTGATGCCGGTGCTGAGGGACGCCGGAACCAGAACTTTTTACTTTCATGTTGTTGTTTTACAAGAAATTCAATTAAATTTCGCACAACTTCACTTAAAACAATAAAAAAATTACTAAAAAATTGTTTTTGAATTATTGATCAACCACTAGGGAACGACCGGAACCGGATTTTTGGGTCCGATCGGAATCGGAATCGGAACTCAAGTACAGTTCCGAATCGGAATTTTTCGGAATCGGAACTTCTATGAAAATCGGATTAAAATTTTGAAATAACCTGTTTTTGGCAAAGAAACAGTGTTTACGCAACCATCCCTTACAATTCCATGCAAACATCCAGTACAAATCACCATGTCAAACGATAACAATGCATTAAAATCGCCAACCATCAATAGGTAAAATTCAATGCGCGTAGATTATGTATACTTTAAAAACAATAATTTTTCAACGTTTTCAGTAGAGTGTGAACTGGTATTGGGTAGTGGGTGTATCGGGGGTGTTTTCCAGGTTTGGTATTGGGTTTTTTATGCCCCAATGCCCAATACTAATTAGCACCTACTAAAATCGCTGTTGAACTGAAAAACTGACCTGCAAAAAATCGAAAAGATTGACCGATGATTACAGTACGTAGGTATAGAAAACCGTTTTTGTGTTAATAAACTAAAGGTTAAGAATGTCTTATACTGTCCGCTTTTCTAATTAGTACACCAGTAATTAGCGCAATTTCTCTGCTCTTATCTAAGATAAGCGTTTGTAATTTAATTGAAATTTGTCATTTTAGTGAAACAGAATGTATTGGTACTGTACCCAGGGGGTGCGGTCTCGTACACCCCTTTCCGGTGGAGTAAGAAGAAAAAATCTGCCGAAAATAAGAAACACTGTAATACAGTAGATCATGTACGGACTAAAACTGTTAATTTTTGCTTATTTTACCCTCTAGAAGGCTTCTAAATCTTTCTTAAAGGCTAATTTTTCAAAATATCTCTCCCTAGTTGGACAATGGCCAAACCAAGCCTCTTCGAAATTTTAATCCCTGTGAAAAAAAACCTCTGTACACCACTGAAATCTACCTTTTCACTGAAATGCAATTTTTGGCTCAGTTACGCAAGTATCGGGTGTTGGGGTCTCAGGTATCGGTATTGGGTATTGGGTCTTTCAGGTATTGTTCGCACTCTATTTTTCAGGCTTCAAGTGACTTCTGTTCTGTCGCCTTCCAAAATGTGTTTTTGCCACTTTAAACGTCCGTTCACTTTACTTTGATCAAAATCTTTGAGGCGTTTGAAGACTGCCGAGTTCTTCAGACTCAGGTGCTTCCACAACGGAGTAGTGCTAACTTTTATTTTTTACTTAGTGGGATTACAGTAGGTTATGGATTACTAAACTATGCAGATTGTCGAAGAAGCAAAGAAGACACGCAATAGTACGCATGGAATTGGTGTTTGATTTCCTAAAAATTTAGCCAAAGTTCCGAAAAATTCCGAGGCCTCTGAGTTCGGAATCGGAATCGGAACTGCCAGTTCCGATCGGAATCGGAATCGGAATTCCGTCGTTCCCTATCAACCACTACCATTTTTCAGAAGCGTTGTTTATTGCTCATTTGCTGCGAACCAAAGGTACATTTTCAGTAGTTTTCTTCATCGAAATTAGGCAGCGTTCAATGATGTTTAACTGGTCAAAAAACACTTCATGTATAGCTAAATTCGTACTGTTTTATGGCAATTGTACCCAGTCAGGGTTCATACGGATCAGGGTTTTCCAAATTCCCTGACTTTCCCTGACCTGAGTGCTAAAATTCCCTGACTTTCTACAAGCAAACTCATAAAACAGTAAAGGTTTTCAAGCACCTAATTTTGTGATTTCTTTTGCATCGGCAGATATTTACATACGTAAACGCTAGCATACCCAATAATTTTCTAAAAGCAAAGGGTGAATTTGGTGTTCAAAACTAATCGTATTTCAACAGGTATTCCGAGCGTGAAGTTAACAAGAACAACAGTTTCAGGGTTTGACGAGGCCTGGTTGGGCCGCTGCCTAACCAGGGCGAGAAAATTTTGAAGAAAAAGCTTTCAAAAACGCATTTAAAAGGTAGTCTTGGCGTAAAATTAACAGGAATTAACAGTTTCAGAGTTTGACGAGGCCTGGTTGGGCAGCTGCCTAACCAGGGCGAGAAAATTTTGAAGAAATGGCTTTCAAAAACGCATTTATAAGGTAGTCTTGGCGTAAAATTAACAGGAATTAACAGTTTCAGAGTTTGACGAGGCCTGGTTGGGCAGCTGCCTAACCAGGGCGAGAAAATTTTGAAGAAATGGCTTTCAAAAACGCATTTATAAGGTAGTCTTGGCGTAAAATTAACAGGAATTAACAGTTTCAGAGTTTGACGAGGCCTGGTTGGGCAGCTGCCTAACCAGGGCGAGAAAATTTTGAAGAAATAGCTTTCAAAAACGCATTTATAAGGTAGTCTTGGCGTAAAATTAACAGGAATTAACAGTTTCAGAGTTTGACGAGGCCTGGTTGGGCAGCTGCCCAACCAGGGCGAGAAAATTTTAAAAAATCCCTATAATTTTCCCTGACCAGATCTGAAATTCCCTGACTTTCCCTGACCTCCCTGACCCGTATGAACCCTGCCAGTTCTAACTTTAACAAAACTCTATAAGTTGTATTTTTAAAAATATTGCGTGAATTTTTCATTCTTGGATCAATTTCAAATTTCTAACCCAACTTGAAAAGTTTCAGATTCCGGCCGATCGTTACGCAGCCGCATAGACAAACTGGGTTAATCTTATGAATATTTATTTTTTGTCAATTTACAACAATGACGCTACACATGACTATTTAAATTTAGCTATATTTGGACATGACAGTCAACTCAGTAGCCATGTACAGGGTTGGTGCCCATCATCAGTGCCGAAAATCCCCTAACATTCCCCTGACAAAAGCCAAAAAATCGCCTGACATTCTCAAAAACTCTTCTCACTAACGTGATGCCACCCACTACGTACGTATGAACACACTACGTATCTACAGATTTTCAACTTATGGTACCCAATTTCAATTATTCTTGAATTTCTCAGGATATGAGCAAGCTCTGTGCGTCAAACTTAAAACACCCCGAATTTCGGCTAAAACCAAACCGATTCGAGGAATCCCGAAAGAAGGAACCAATACATGGGCCGGAAAAGTCCGGAGGGGTACGTGGTTTTCGGCGGGGGTGGGGGTGAAGAGTATAAAATCGTTTTTCCAAAAAAGGCCGCCGAAATTTCGGAGGGGGTATGGGCAGTCGAAGGGGTTTTGACAGAAATTTTTTGTTTTTCCCAAAAAACTCGCCAAATTTCTCCGAAAAAAGGTCGCCAACATTTTCGGAGGGGTCGCGGCGGCGGCGGCTAACCACCGACCCATGTGTGGCACAAAGTCGAACATGCCAAAACTGATACACTCCATTTTTGCGGCCGATATAGGTGGAAGAATGAGTACCTTTCTCCTTTGTTCTGTGTCGTGAGTGCTCCTCGTGCTCTCGTTTCAGGCGTCTCTCCCTCGACCTCGATCGCGAATGTCTCCGATCCAAATGGTCACGATCTCTGCGTCTCGTCGGCGAACGTCGTCTGGACACAGGTGAGCGCGACCTTCGCTTGGGACTTCGACTGCGGGACTTGGATCGGTGTCTGTATCTGTCACGTGACCGCGACCTGCGCCGTCGCTCTGAAAATTTACATTTCATTTGTGACCAATTTGCTGACGTGTTTAGAGATTGAATAAATGTAGCCGGTCGACCGGCCCAGCCCGGATGGGTTCTGTCTCTGATGGTTGGATTTTTGTTTGTTACTAACAAATAAACACAAAACACAAATAAATTGAGTTGAATTGACCGTTCTCTAACCAATTCTGATCTGCGCAAAGTACACATAATTTGAGTGGTTTCTGCTATTCAGCCGTTTCAATAAATCGTTACGTTATTGGTCAGTTTCAAAAATGAGTCCAGCTTCGTCCAATTCGCTAAAACCCCGGCACCTAACTTTTGACTATAATTTCAGGCTATTACTTAGTCTTCAAACTAAAACTTAAGTCGCAATTCAGAGAGAATTCACTCTTGCCTCCCCATGTCGGTCCGGGCACTCTATGGTCTGTGTCGTGTACTCCAGTGGCTCCAGTACTAACAAACTGGGTCAGAAATCACTAATTTTTAGCCTAAAATCATACATGTTACCCCCTAGCTGAAAAGGCCATACTCCCTTCACCCCGACCCAAAAATACAAGTACTAGTAGCAGCTCCAGTAGTAACAAAGTGGTTCAGAAATCACTAATTTTTAGCCTAAAATTCGCTTGAAAAGCCTTTGGAAACCAATTTGGCGTTTCCACGGCTGATATTTAAGAGAAATCGGGGTTTTTGAAAGCCCTTTTTGTCATTTTTTGCTTGTTTTTAGCTCTGAAACGCTATTTGGTTAAAATAGCGATCTTTAGCGTCCTTATTAAAAAACGTGTTAAAAACGCATTTCCAGGCGTTTTTTTGGAGCTAGGGGAGGTTTGGGGGGTTACCCCCTGCTGGAAAGGCCAACCCCCCTCACCCCCCCCACCCCGAGACAGGTTAAGGGACCCCTCCCCCCGACCAAAAAATACAAGTGGTGGTAGTGGCTCCAGTATTAACAAACTGGGTCAGAAATCACTAATTTTTAGCCTAAAATTTACTTGAAAAGCCTTTGGAAACCGAATTTGGCGTTTCCACTGCTGATATTTAAGAAAAATCGGTGTTTTTGGAAGCTCTTTTTGTCATTTTTTGCTTGTTTTTAGCTTTAAAACGCTATTTGGCAGCTTAAAATAGCGATTTTTAGCGTCCTTACTGCTAAAAAGGCATTTCTAGGCGTTTTGGAGCTTTTTGAAATTTGGGACCCCCCACCTGGGCGAAACCCCCCCTCGACCCCCCACCTGAGGAAAAACCCCCCTACCCCCCTCCCCCCAGGTCGGCCCGGAGCTGTTACATGTATGCCCTCAACCCCCACCTGAGGAAAACACCCGTACCCCTTCCCCCAGGTCGGCCCGGAGCTGTTACATGTATGCCCCTGAGGACCTGAAAATTTACCACCCCTCAGCAGAGAAACTAGCCCTTGTCTGCTTCTGCCCTACTGCTTCAAGTGTATGCGGAGTGAGCAGCTCTTCAGTATTGCTGCAGACATTTAAGCAGATAAATTGATGTTTCTGAGAGCTATCATCATACTATAGGTTAGGTTAGGTTTTGACTATACCATTGGTTTCTGAATTGTCCAGGATTAACTGTTTTTACTGTTCCAGAGAAATAAACTTGGTGTCAGTTTTGTTTTTTTCCTACTGTTCCACACAAAAAAATCGATACAAAATATCGTGACATCGATATTGGAAAAAGGGTCGATATATCGACTTTTCGATAGTCCGAACCCTAGCCTAGATTTTCTGAACCAACTAATACCAAATAATACAGGGTTATAAGCAATATGGACTAAGAAAAAATGTGTCCTCTCTGATTTCTTGACTGTATGCAAGGTTTACCACGTTCAGGTAACCCCTGCACTAGTTAGTGGAAAGGGACTTTTAACAGGCTCTTTAACGTTTAACGCATCGGAAGGAATCTTAGTCATGGATGAGTTTATGTGGCGTCAGTTTAATGTAGAGAAAGGACTCGCTGTATTCGAGAACTTCCTTTTACAGACAGGTCTTTGGTATCATGTAAATTAGATGTTGCATAAATGTTGGAGTGGTTGCGCTTGTGTATTGTTTGTGCATAAACTTGTTGTGTTAGCACGGACCGCAATGTAATGTAACCGGCAGCTCTAATCTCGGCGTTGGTTCGGCCAGTCGCTCGCGCGCGCGCTTAGGTCAGAGCATGTGCCTAATGCGCCGGCCGCTGAGGGACCGACAAAACCGATGTTTATCTGCATCCCTACCACTGACTGACCTGATCGTTAACTTTTACTTCAAATCATCAAGTAGGGTAATTAATTAGGGTCTACCTCCTCCCTCTAGTCTAGTCAGCTTGCTTGCTTAAGTTTTTAAAGTTATGCTTGCTCACCTCGGGATCTTGATCGAGATCTGCTTCTACCCATAAGAAATTAAATATTTCTTCTTTCTCGTCGTTGCGTCGGTCAGAAGAGAAAAGCTCAAAGACCGAACGCTTTCTTCTTCACATCACACTCGGACCGGTCTGGCAACGCGACGATAGTTATCCAAAACGTTAAGCACGCTATTTCCGAGAATAATAGAGTAAAAATAGAGTGGATTCAAAATTCACGGGCGTCTGCTCTGTTCCCATCAAAAAATAGAATGAAAATAGAGTGGGTAGAAAATAGGTTGAGATTGAGAGCGATCGAAATTTACATAAAATTGAAAGACAGATTAGGTTAAAGTTGTTGTGTTCAGATTGCTTAGACTTAGGCTTCAGGCCAAGTGTCCGAGTTTAGATTTAAAGGAAACTTTTTGGAGGCCAAGTTTAGGCTGGAGGAAGAAGGTCAAAGAAGTTTTTGGCAAAGATAGGGAAAGGAGCGAATTACCTACAGTACCTATAGATTAAAAATTTCCAGCCACTTTTACTACTTTACTCAGGCTTCAGGCCAAGTATTCAAGTTTAGATTTAGAGGAGACTTTTTGGAGGCCAAGTTTAGGCTGGAGGGAGAAGGTCAAAGAAGTTTTGGCAAATATAGGGAAAGGAGCGAATTACCTACAGTACCTATAGATTAAAAATTTCCAGCCACTTTTACTACTTTACTCAGACAGTTCGTTCTCGGTCACTTCTTTGTCGATCTGGCTCAAAGTTTCAGCATTCATTAACAAGATAAGTGGACATGTATCATACATGGGCCGGAAAAATCCGGAGGGGTATGGAGACCTCGGGGCGGGGGTCCCGAAAAAATGGCCAAAAAACGCCTATTTTCCCTTAAATAAGCGAAAATTTTCTCTCTACGGGAGGGGGGTGGGGGAGGGGGGTGTGGCCGGCCGAGGGGGGCGGGATTGGCCGGCGAGGGGGAGGGGTATACCCCTACTTTCTACTTGATTTGGTTGTTTTAGCGGCAACAGATAGTGAAATGCTTAAGTCTCTTGCTCAGGAGCGCAACGCCGTCTGACTACAACAGAGTTTACGCTCAGTTCAAGACGTTGACTGATGACTACCCTCAGTTTCAAACCTATTTCGAGACCCATTACAACGGTAACCGAGTCATGTGACAGTACTCTTTTGTCTTTTGAATTCAACTTCAATATTCTAGGCAGGTCCCCTGAGTGGTCAATGTTTGGTCGTTTGCGGTCCACCGTCAACACTAACATGTTTCTCGAGGCTTTTCACAGGTCTGACTTCTGCGTAGTGTTTATTATTCTGTCGGTCTCCTTATGCAAGTTGTTTTATAGAGTGCTGAAAGATGAATTCCTTAAGAAAAAAGAGAATTCTCGGTTGGACCGTTTGATTTCAGTGTTGCTGTCCTTGGTCAAATGTTACGAGCGCAGACACGCGCAGAACATCCTGAAGCCCGGGTCTTATTCCAGCACACGCCTCAAAGTCCTCCACAAACGGCACAGGACCTGTATCGACACGCTCACTGAGGATTCCGTACAAACGGTCGAAGTTGGTCGACAGTGGACTGTTAAGTCTGCGTCCGCCAAAAATATTGTCTACATTGTCCGTCGTCTCGCCCACTCCTGCGACAGTGACTGTTGTTTGGTGTGCCGGTACATTGGCTGTGGTGCATGCGAGAGCATGTACTCCTGCACTTGTCAGGACTCCAGTTTTCGTGGCATCTGCTGCAAACACATCCACTGTGTGCACTTGAATTACGGTGACTCCAGTTTGACTGACTCTAGCCGAGCAGAGTCTCCCGAGCGCGCAGCTCCTGATGACGTGCGAACGATTCAGTGCCAGAATGCTGCCGCTGTTGTTTTGCCCGATAGTTCTACTTCTGCTCAGGACCCCAGCCAAGCCAGTATTCTGCGGCAAAACATTGTTTTGAAGCTCAGGAAAGTCCTCGAGCAGGTTCCTCAGATGTCAGATGTCCACCTTTTGCAACTTGTCAAGGACAGAGCCAGCGACCTGCACCGCTTGGTTGATACTTCTGCTCCTGCTGACAATATGAAGGTAAAAGATTGTAATTTCCCTACCCCAGATAGGCCCGCACCTGTTAGGCCTGTTACATGTATGGATATGAGCACCACTTGCCGACTGATGGCTCTGATTGTTCTAATTTCTCAAAAAGATGTTGTTATGGCAAAGAGCTGTGTGTTTCACCCTAAAACTTGTTCCAGATTTAGCTTATTGAATGCAGCCGATTTTTTTTGCAAAATGTAAGTGGACATGGTCACGCAAAAAATTCAGTTCGAGCGCGTGAATACATAATCGTGTGCAGAACCCTATTCAAATACTACCGTGTTCGCGCTCGCCGGCCATGCAGGGAGAGCGGAGTGTTCGCGTCGGGACTCGTTCGCTGGCAGCTGGCAGGCAAACCAACATGGCCTCACAGACCGGCCAATAAGAACCGAGGAACGAGGAGGAGGCGCGCAGCTGATTGGTCGGGGGCGGAGTCTCGGAAGGCAAGAAGGTCGGTGATAGGGTGATCGTGATCCAAGATGGCGCTCTCTTAACTCATTTTCTCCAACTCACCCTGTATTTTATTCTTTGAATCTGTAAGACTAGTGTGCGGCTGTCTAGTAAAGACTTGTCTGTTGGACTGGATTCACAGCTCAAGCAAAGCCCGCCTAGCTGCCTCAACGCGACTACGAGGAGCGAGAACAAATCTCCTGCAGTGAGTGCCTCGTCCTGTCGACCGCCTGTAGCGTGGTAACTTGTCGCCTTTTCACGGGTAGTCACTTAGTGCGAAATTGATACTTTTTGCCTACTCTTCTCGGCTCTCTACCGGCTGACTTGATCAACGGAGAGGGCGTCGACCTACGCTATTTTCTTTTCTCACTACCTTCTCTTCGGCAACACGTTTTATTTCAACTTTCAACAAAACCACCAAATTCAACTTTTTATCAAAAACCACCTCTTCTTCACCTGCCGCAGCGTCCACCGTCCAGCCCAGCTTTATTCTGTCTAACCTCAGGAACCACCAACAGTAGGGGTTATGACAGAATTGGAGGTTCAACACCAAGATTAGGGAAGATCGCTAATTTACTATTTCAAGATGGAGTGCGAGCGTGGGAGGACGCAGTTCCGCGGACCTGCCAGAGCAAGGACGCGAGGAAGAGGAGCTCCCCGTGCGAGCAGAGGAGGACCGGCCAGTCGTGGAGCCGGCAGAGGACTGCTGGCCCAAACTCGCCGAGACAACTTGGCCGCAGCCAGTCAACTTGATCAGCAGGAGCACGGAGGAGCAACGAGTATGGGTAACTTACCTACGGGACAGCTAGCCGCCGTGCTGACTACTACTATGGCTACGTCAGACGGAGCGGCAGCATTTTCTGCAGAGCCGGCCGGCGCCTGTTTGGGGTCCGCGGGAGCGGATGACGTTCCCCGAACAGGTAGCAACGGGTCGGCACCGACTACGACTTCCAGTCAGCCGCAGGCAAAGAAGAGGCGCCATCCGCGACACCTCCTCATCCGCAGGAGCAGCGAGAATGGCTACGGACCTCAGCGGCAGCCGGACAGAGCCACCACTCAGGAGAGTGGACAGGCCGCCGGCATGTACGGACGACGCACTCAACAGCAGCAACAAAGCAGCTACGAGTCGGCTTTTCCACCAGGTACGGGCCCCACTCAGGAGGGTGTACAGGCCTCTGGTGTTCGAGGACGGCCGGCTCATACCTACGACTACGAGTCTACGTACCCGCCGGACACTGGCCCCACTCAGGAGGGTGTGCAGGCCTCTGGTGTTCGCGGACGTCAGGCTCACCCCTACGACTCTGAGTCTACGTACCGGCCAGGCACTGACCCCACTCGGGAGAGTGTGCAGGTTTTTGGTGCCTACGCCGGACCGACGCACCAACACAACTACGCGGCAGTCTCTACCAGGCCTGGTGGGGAAACGACGCAGTACAGACAGGCCCGGTACGGTTCTACGTGCCAGGAGGACGACGCAGTCGCTGAGTCGGTCGTGCGTCATTTTCATCAGAATGACCGCAGGTACGAAAACAAACAACGGCTGACGGGGGAGCGACGCAGTCAGTCAACTGCCAACATCTACAACGCTGGTGTTGGGTCGCCGGCTAGAGCGGCCCCCACCGGTCGGGAAGCAACTACCTCCGTAGAGGAGCTGAAGTACACACAGGAGCTGCACCGGACTTTAACGCCGTTGCCGGTGGCGCCCCACGCGCCTCTTTTGAGAGAACTTCTACAGGAAACCGGCAATGCTAGCGAGGAGGAAACGCCGGCTCTCTCGGACGAAACACAGACGGCAGCTCGCGCCAGACAGCTGCCCGGTAACTTATTTCACCCACGTCAGATGCGTTTCCCGCCCGGTATGTTGTACAGAGCACCGCCTGGGCCTGGTTTTCGGGGACACATCTACGACCCTACCAGACCTCCACCGGCCGGCAAACCCAGGCCTCGACCGCGTTCAGCCAGTGCTCGGCCGAGAGGGAGAGCTGTGTCGGCAACGGCTGGCAGTCGCAGACCCCGGCTGGACCCTTACGGTTGGCCAGAGGGGGAGTACCAGCCTGACCGGCGGGACCATCTCTATGCGTGCGCTTTTGGACCGGAGGAAGGGACAGGCTACACCTACACTCGCTCTCTGACGCGTTCGCCGCCTCCGGATGTGTGGAGTGGACCGATAGGGCTGCACCCTGCTCGAACGGTGTCAGCATTCACTGTACATAGACGCACTCAGTCACCATCACCACATCTCACGGTCACGGTGACCAACACGGAATCTCAGCTTCAGGGAGCACCCAGGGAACAACGAGCAACTACGGGTACGTGCTGGAGCGAAACCACCATCCTGGCGGAGGGCGAGCAACATACGGACCACCTCTACACACAACCGCCGGGTATGCGAGGGACTTCGCCGACGCAGAGGAGAACACCGGTGACAGTTACGGTTACGAATACGGGTAGAAGGACGGATGTGAAACAGAAGCGCCCGGAGAAATCCGCGGTGTTTCTTCCCTACGCAACGGAGAAGGGTCGTGGACAACGAACTCGCTCTGCGGCCGGCAGTGACCGACCGCCGGAACCACCCCGGTCAGGCAGAGCTACGCCCGACTCTGTCCGCTCTCACTCTACGGCGGCGGATAGTCAGAACCAGACGGTGCGAGAGGACCCGGTGTCAGACACTGTGATTTGGAAGACCATCCAGGACAGAGTGCAGAAGGAAATTCTACAGGAGTCCCCTCGCACCCGCCGACAGGGAGGCAACAACAGAGGCCCGGCCGCTTCCTACACAGAATGCGAGCGGTTGGAGAGAGAGGAGGCTCAGGCCCGAGAGGAGGCAGAAAGGATTTCGGCGGTTGCTAATCGAGTATCACAGGCTGTGAAACAGGACGTGCAACACCTTGTGGAGCGCACGGTCGAACAACGAACGCAGGACCTCCGTCAGCGAGCCGAGTGGGAACGGCGAAAAATCGGCGAGTATTGGGACGGAATGCGTGCGCAACAAGCGGAGATTCTTAAGCGGATCCAGGAGTCCCGAGAGGTCGAACGGAGGACTCGGGAAATCAGTCAACGTGCCGAGGAACAACGAGGTTCGCCTGCTCGGCGACCACGACCAGACAACGGAGGAGAGGCAGAAACGGCAACTTGCTCTTTACCTGCTAATGTCGACCCGGAGGAGGAGTCGGACGAAGGCAGTTTGTCTGTATATATGGAAGAAGCAGCACCTCCTCGTACTCACGAGGTGGTGGGACAGGGAGCTCAGAAGGCAGGTAGCGTACCTCAGGAGAGACCGCGAGCGGATTTCTCGAATGCCCCTGGCATTCCGATCAACATGGATGCCGGCACCTACCGTCCTCCTCGCTACGAGTCGGACGAAAACGGAGAGCCAGTCTACCACCGGCCCTGGGCGCCGCAGGAACCACGAGACTTGCGGTGGCAGTTTCAAGGAGTGGCGCCAGAGGAGGAACCGCAGGACCAGCCACAGGAAGGAGTTCCAGAATGGTACCGACGGGTCAATTTCGTCGGACCAGTTGGACAGGTCGCTGCACCGGACCCCGTTCAGGAGCGAGAGGAGCGGGGCCAGAACAACTTTCACAGAAGACCTCGCCGACGGGAGGAAGCGGCCGCCATCTTGGAAAGAGCAGTCGGTAGAGACGTTGAACAGCGAGCAAGGGAAGACCATCGAGCAGTGATGTGGCACTACGCGGTGCAGGCCAGTCAGCGTGAACCCATCACCCGCTTCCAACGCGCGGATCTCCAGATAGCGTCCGAGGACCAGGCATTGCTAGATTGGAACGAGACCACTAATCTTCGACAGTGGCTCGGACCTAACGAACCGGAGCAACCACCGACGGCTAGAGAGTGGCTGATGGCTCAGTTTCACAGACCGCTGCCGGTTCGAGGCGATTTCCTGCCGAGCAACGCTGACTTGTACCCAGGTCGCCTCCGCCGGTGGCGAGAGGGCCAAACCGACAGGATGGGCGACCCAACGCCACGATCACAGACGGCCCCGGTGGAAACACGAGTGGAGCAGGCGCTGGAGATTGAGGGTCTCAACCACTGGGAAGATCCGGCTCGCGCCCGTGCAGCGGCACGCGAAGAAATCAGCTCCTACCACCCAGCGCCTTCGGCCTGGCGTGTGGCTACTCGCGTACACGAGATGTCGCCTTACCACGAGCGGCCCGACTACTTGAGTGAGTACCCGGAGGCGGAACTAGCTACATCGTACGAAGTAACACCACCTGTTTCTCAGGTATCGACTTCCGCGAGACGCAATCGCAGGACGGCGGTGAGTACGCAGCCCGCAGCCGGTTCTACTGGCCAGAACGTCGCGACCTCTACAGCTTCGGCTACCAGAGCGACGACGATCCAGACGAGCCGAAATCAGACTAGAAGGCCAAGGGAAACTAGTATGGCCACTGGCATAACCAACCCCGGTCGAACTGAACGACCTGGACCGCCCGCTACTACAGCGGAGGATATCCATCAGATGGCACCAGGAGATGGAATGCGTCTTCGAAACTGCGAAGCCCAGCTGGCAGAACAGGAGCTGGAACTTCAGAGGTATCGGCGGTATCTTCACCGAATTCATCGGACCGACCCTCGTTGGGACCCGACACCGTCTCGGTCGATCAGTCCAGAAGGAAGAGAATTACCTACCGAGGTGCCTCCTACTATGGCCAGTCAGCCTGTCCGACGCCCCCTACGTCCAGGGGACGTTCAAATCCTGTCTCGGCCGGCCTCTGAGGAAGCCGCCCCGGGTCGACCACGACCGCCGCAGGACCGGCTCAATCAAGGGATGCGCGCACGAGAGACAGAGGAAACTCTGTCGCGAGACTACGACCTGAACCGCCGGAGCAGACAGCTGGAACAGGCACTGACTCGGGCCGAAGAAGCACTACGCACCCAGTCACTTCACTACACCTCCCATGAGTTGGAAGCGCTACGTGATACCTACCTCCATCGGGTGCGACAGGCGGCCAGGGACACCGGACAGGGCGAGGACCGAGCGGAGGAACGAATTCGCGAATTAACCACCGCAGGACTACAACATCTGCAACAAACCGCCAACTTGCAGAATCTCCGAACCGGAGGAAACGCTGCTGCCAGAGGAGTGGCGGCCCGGGACAGCCGCGTTGTATCAGGGTACGTAGAGGCCCAGGATGACATAGCGGAGCGTCAGCAACTAATGGCCAACCTGTTGAACCGAGCCGAGGACACTCTACACAACATCGAGCTTCGGGCAGCCGACCAGCGCAGGGAACCTTTTTATCTACGTTCCTTGAAGCTGCCAAAATTCGACCAGGATGTGGAGGACGTTCGGCAATTCCTCAACGATCTGGAGGAATACTTCGTTTTCGCCAAAGTAGTGGAGGACGAGGCGAAAGTGGCCCTGGTCAAAAGTGCAGTGCCTAAGGCCATGCGCGCTGCAATAGACACTGTGCCGCTGACTGAGCGGGGGACATACGCTCAAGTACGAACACTGCTGGTCGATCGATTCCTGCCCCGGGAGAGAGCACTGGAAGTGAAGACCGAGTTGCTACGAACTACGCAAGGCAACCTCTCCCTGGACGAGTACTGCAAGGAGATTGAGCGCAAATCTTTGCGCCTTCACTACACCGAGCCGGGAGGGAATCTCACTGAGTGGCAGCTGTTGATGTTCTTCCAAGGACTGACCCCAGATCTACGTCAGAAAGCCAGGGAACACAACGTAGAACAACATTGCTTCAACCTGGCCGACGCCCGCCGAGCGATGCAGCGCTTTGAGCCCATCGAAACGGATCGAGCTGTTAGACCACCGCGGGCCGAACCTCCCAGACGTGCTCCGCCTAGAACTCAGCCTTTGAATCGGGCCCCGGCCCGACCAGCACGAGCTCCAGAGTCCGCAGGCGCGAATCCGCCTCCTGATATCCGCCGGAGACCACCGGAAGGATACACGCGCGGAGGAGTGAAGACGCTGCCAAAAACTCAGACGTGGACTCGAGAAGCATGGGCTAAGTGGGTTAAGAAGAACCCACCAGACAGGGACAAGGCAGTGAACGACGCTGCCTACGAAAGAGCCATGGACGTTTACCGAGGAAGGGTCAACTTAGTGGAAGGCAGCATCGACGGAGAAGAACTCGAGGAGTTTGAGGATCTTCAACCGGATGACGGCTCGGACTTAGAGGACGAAGAGACGGAAGTGGGGGTAGTCGAAATTAACCCCGTTCGACCAACGGAGCTGAAACCTGCCAACCCTACACTCAAACAGCCGGAGGCAATCCCTCTACGATTGCTAAAAGTAAACATCGGACCGGAGGAAGTGCCTGCCCTCATCGACACCGGCGCAGTGACTAATTTGTGCGGAAGAGAAGGACTCCGTGCTATCCTGAAGGAAGGAAAAACTCGAGGAGTCAAAACCACCTTGCACGGAGCCCGCGCAGTGTGGTTGAAAGGATTCACTGGAGGAGGAAGGGAGAGTCGACACGTGGTGGACACTACTCTCTCGTATCAAGGCCACCAGGCTAAGATGCGATTCGTGGTCGACATGAAATGCCCCTACCCCCTGCTGGTAGGGCTGCCAGGAATCAAAGTTTTTCCACATCTACTAGTAACGCTGCTCTCCCAGCTAGTGGAAGGACAACCGCTGCCGGAAATCGGTCCGGCTCCTGCAGAGAAGACCGAGGAAATGTCCGAGACGGCCCAGCCGTGTACACCTGCTGGGGAAGGAGATTCTACCCCGGTGTTGAACATCTCCAACTGCACTACTCCAGAGGGAGCCGTCCCTGTGCACATGGTATCGGCACGGGAAATCCAACCAAATTGCGTGGAAACGGTCACTGGCAGAGCCCCGGGAGTGACATTGGATGAGAAACACTACTATTTCATCCCTGCCCCGGAGACGGAAGTCGAGGTGAAGGTGCAGTATCGGACGGAGCATTACACTGACCAGTCAATACTGGTCACAGTGGCTAACCAAACGGACAGCGTCATCACTGTGGATGCCGGGACGGAAATCGGCAAACTGGTAGAGCATGCTACACCCAAGGACGCTGCAGCAGAGGAGAGTCGCCAGAGAGCGGGAGCCACGGTACAACAATTAATTGCTGCAGTTGACGAGCCACGGCCGCCGATATCAGGGACAGCTCATCCCCTGGGCAGTTTGACCGCCGAGGAGGTAGAAGCGGTAGAGGCAGCTATCACTCGTATTGTCACTGAGCCGGAAGAACGGAAATTGACCATGGCCGGCCTACTCCCGTTCGATGATCTGCCCCCGCAGATACGACGGGACTTACTCACTTTTCTGCTAGAACGGAACGAGGCATTCAGTCTCACGGAGGACGAAATTGGTGACTGCCAAGTAGCCTACATGGAAATCGACACCGGAGAAGAGAGACCGGTCAGACAAGCACTGCGACGGCTGCCCTTCCATGTTAGACCGAAGGTGGAGGCGAAAATCGCAGAATGGCTCGAAGCCGGCATCATTCGTCCATCACACAGTCCATGGGCGTCTCCAATTGTGCCGGTAATCAAGAAGAACGGAGATCTCCGATTGTGCGTGGATTTCCGAGAGCTCAACAAGGTGACCAAAAAGAACAGGTTCCCTCTTCCCCGGATCGACGATTTGTTGGACGCTATCGGGCAGGTGAAACCCACCTGTTTCTCAACTCTGGACATCCGCTCTGGATTCACCAACCTCCACATGCACCCTGATAGCGTAGAGAAGACGGCGTTCATCACCCACAAAGGACTCTACGAGTTCGAACGGGTACCTTTTGGCCTGTGCAACGCTCCCTCCTTTTACCAGGAGGTAGCCCAACGCATCCTCGGACACATCGACCCTACTCGAGTGTTCACCTACTTAGATGACGTGTTAATCATCTCGGCCACCTTGGAGGAGCACAAAGGATTGATGGACCAGGTGTTCCGGGCACTCCAGCGAGCGGGATTCCTAATTAACTTGACCAAATGCAACTTTGCTCGGCCACACGTGCTGTTTCTGGGCTTCCAGATCAGTGCCGACGGGATACGAACAGACCCGGAGAAGATCGAGAAAGTGAAGAACTGGCCCAGGCCGACCAACTTGAAGACGTTGAGGAGCTTTATCGGTTTTTGTAGCTACTACCGCCGATTTATCAAGGGATTCGCGCAGATGGCTGCTCCCCTACATGCGTTGGTCAAAAAGGAGACAACTTGGTCCTGGGGCGACTCGCAGGAGACCGCTTTTCTCACGTTGATTCAACACCTAATCAACACGCCGGTGCTCAACTACCCTGACTTCTCGAAGCCGTTCATCATCGAGTCGGACGCGTCAGGGATCGCCATCGCCGCCATCTTGGCCCAGGAGAACGAGAAGAAGCAGCGACACCCTGTGGCCTACGCCAGTCGCAGTCTCCGCCCGAACGAGCTAAACTACAGTGCTACGGACCGCGAGTGTTTGGCGCTGGTATACGGTATCCAGCAGTTTCGGGTGTACATTTTTAACCACCAAGTAACTTTAATCACTGATCACAACGCGTTACGATATTTACAGGAGAAACAACTAGTACAACGGCTGGCCCGTTGGGCTTTGCAAATCCAGGAAATCATGCCCAACATCGTCTATCGTCCAGGACGGGTCAACCACGGAGCCGACGCCTTGTCGAGGATGCCTCACGACAAACTGGAGGAGCGAAACCTTCACGGCATCTCGGACGTGAATCTTTCGGAGGGGAGACCATACGCGGAATTGGTCACGCAGCGGGTGCCGTACGACGACATGCTGGTGATGAAGGTTCACCTGGACATGCCGGTCAGCCGGCCTCTTTGGAAACACCTCACCGACAGCGGGCTAGATTTGTTACCGCCACTCGACCAGCCTGCGGTAATGAACGCCTGCGTGATGGGCACCATGGGACACTTTCGCGACCGGATTCATGCATTACCGGTCTTGCCGATGATGCAGGTGCCAACCAGACAGGATATCGAGCAGCTTGCCGCCATGCATCAAAAACAGGACCCGAAATGGTCGGCAATGATCACCTACAAAAACACGGGTGAATTGCCGGCAGATTTGGAACTTTCCAAATGGATTCAACGTTACCAGGAGGAGTACGTTGTCACGGGCGAATTGCTTTGGCACGTACACACCGTTCCAGCAGCACCGGGCACCAACCCGGCGGACCAACTTCAACGATTGCAGCTCTGCATCCCGCTGCCTCTTCGGCCCCGTCTGTTGTACGATCACCACGGGGCACGGACGTCAGGACATTTCGGCATCAGTAAGACCTACAACAGGATGAAGCGGCTGTATTATTGGCCGCAAATGCGACAGGACATCGCTCAACAGGTGCACGGTTGCCTGCTGTGTGCTACTCGGCGTGGCCAGTCGCCCACGGAGAACCCCCCGATGGGGATGATGCCTCTTCCAGTGGAGCCGTTTCAACGACTCTACATGGACACACTCAAACTCAACCTCACTGCCACTGGATACACCTACGTCCTGGTGGTGATGGATGCCTACACCAAATTCGTAGTGGCGCAGCCGTTGCGAGACCGTAGGGGTCATACGGTTGCACGAGCGCTGCTGGACCGGGTCTTTATGATCTTCGGTCCCCCGAGGGAAATTGTCTCGGATAACGGAACGGAATTCAAAAATCACTCGGTTCGGCGTTTAACGGAGATGTACGACATACGACACCGCTGGGCCCTGCCCTACTCACCCCGGACCGGAGGATTAGTGGAGAAAATGAATTCTACGCTGGCCAACATGCTGTCTCGACTGGTGAACAAGGAGGCGGACGACTGGGACCTCAACTTGTCCACAGTAGTCTACGCCTACAACGCCACACCCCAGTCGGCTACGCAGTTGCCGCCTGCGGAGATGGTATTTCTACGGCGTCTGCATCTGCCCAGCTCAGTGCCTGGGGCCCACCTGACCGGAGATCGAATGGTGGACGGCCCCACCGACGAGGATCGACGACAGACTTGGCAGCGTGATCGGCACTTGCTGGAGGACAACTTACGACGCGCCCAATTGACCAACCAGGAGCGATTCAACCAACGATGGGGCGCTAAGGAGACGAAAATCCGGCCGGGCGACAAGGTGATGCGGTACGACCCTGGAGTACGGACAATGAAGCTGGCCATGCAGTACACCGGCCCCTACCAGGTGGTCGAGCTCCAGGGACACCAGGCGGTCATCGTACCGATCGGAGGGAGAGACAATACCCCTCGACGGGTACACCTGCAACATTTGTCGCGCTGCTACCCGGAATTGGAAGGACCGAGTTTCCTGGGACGAAAGGGAGCGGAACAGCTGCAGGCTCCGGCCCCGGAGCTTCCTGCCCTTCCAGAGGAGCGAGAGGAGGCTGGCGGGGAGAATATGGAGCAGGACCATCTCCCGGAGCCAGAGGAGGACCGAATCCCGTCCGACCTGGATGAGGAGGAGGAGATTGAGTACTAAGACCCGCAACCTGCCTTGTACATAGTGTATATAGATGTTCGCGCGACCGGGTCACCATCCTATCTCCTACCTCCTACCCTCCTACGTAGAAGCGCTCCGACTCATCACAAGACTGGCTGCTAGCGGCGTAGTGCCGCCCATCTCTCCCCCTCTTGTCGCATAGAGGCGCGGGATTAGTTACGAGGATTCGCTGGCGCGTCGGAGTGTGGTGTCTCAGTGCTTACGCTACCTAATTCTAGCCCCAACCAGCAACTGCCGCCAGCTATGTCGTCTGGGACGAGTGAATCACCGGGGCTGCCCTACGTCCAGCGGTAAACCACTGCGTCTGCCTGTCGGGATCTGTTTTGTTTGCATCCTCTAGTGGTGTTGGCACTAGTTTAGTTGCTTCACTCACTTCCTGCTTGGCGTGATTTCTTTTTGCCGGCCACCTACAACACTACAATGACGTTTTTGAACAACATTCCTTGTTACAGTCCGGGCTACAAGACGCAGCCTCTGCCACCAGACAAACTATTGTTTGTGTTGTGTTGGTTAGAGTCAAGGAGTGCGCAACATTGGGCAGCCATGGCCAGTCAACCACCGCCCGGACCGAGTCGATCGCCAGATGGAGGAGGAGAGGGCCCCGGCAGGAGGCACGCGGAGAAACCCACGCCGATGGAGGAGGAGCCGGACCGACCAGCCCCATTGGGTCGATCTAGTCGCCGACCACCGTCGAGCAAGGGCAGCCGTCCGCTGTCACGGCCGGGATCGACACCACCACCACCGCTACTACAGGTACGACCGCCAGTGCCCGTCACTCACCAAGTGGCGGCAGGAACGTCGCAGAGCGGTGATCAGCCATCGCCGCCGCGCAAAACATTTCCGGAGAAACCAAGGACCAAGAAAAAACACTATGACTCTGCCAGTGAGGACGACTCGTCTGCGTCGAAGCACGAACCGGAGCCACAACGACGTCGGCCTGATCGTAGTCCAGGCCGTCGCTCTTCGAGAGGACCGGAGACACATGATTCTGCCAGACAACCGACTACCAGCAGTAAACGGACGGCAGATCCAGCGGAGACTGTCCGTTCGTCCAAACGATCGAGACGGGACAATGCTCGCTCTACACCCTCGTCGAGCGAGCGTTCTGGCCAACCACCTGTCGCTCGTCCGCCATCGGGGCCAGGAGATGATCAGCAGGGCTCCAAGGAACAACCTGAACGCGGTAGGAAGTCCAGTCCGAAAGGGAGAAAGGAGTCTGCTGACCGTGCCGGCCCGAGTAAGCAAGAAGGGCCTGCTAGTCCGCGGAAACATCACCATCATCATCATCGCAGTAAGAGTGGACATACTAGCTCACGGAGCCACGTGGAGAGAAGTGACCGAGCCGGCTCCAAGGGCCGGAAGGAGAAGGAGGCCAGCCCTAAGGGCCACCGGGACAGGAGCGAGCGCGCTAGCTCTCGGAGTAGGACAGAGAAGGTTGAACGAGCCAGTTCACGTGGCCGAGCGGAACGAGAGGAGCGAGCCAGCTCGCGCGGCAGGACAGGACATGACGAACGTGCCAGCTCGCGGGGTCGGACAGAGAAGGGAGGACGAACCAGTTCGCGAGGCCCCACTGAACGGACCAGTTCTAAGGGCCGACGAGACGGAGAGGAGAAAACCAGCTCCAAAGACCGCCGAGGGCGTGACGATCGTCCCAGCTCGGACAGACGCGATTCCAGAGGAAGGACAGGCTCTGACCGACAACCAGAGCGGCCGCGTTCGCCTGTCTTTGCCCGACCCGGTCGTGGACGTGGAGCCTGGGGCCCTGCCTCAGGGGGACGACCCGGCCGATCAGATTTCCAACAAACTCGAGCGCCGCGCTCTGCACCGGTACTACCTGATGTCACGGACGAGAACGAGTGGCAAAAGCAACGGGTGCCTTCGGTTACGCGGAAACCTGCTCGTACACGTAACACTGCCGGAATTGGTTTGCCACCGTCTGAACCTCCCGGCCGCGATTCTCGAGGTTATGAACCATGGCCAGACTGGCAGTTAGAGGAACAGGAAGACTACGAGCTCTACTACACTGAGGAGCAGATCTACAAGTGGATGGAAGCAGCGGCAGCGGCAACGGGTGACCCCACGGCCACCCAGGAAGTTATGGAGGTGGTCACCGGCATCGAGCGAGGAGAGTGCCGAGACCAACAGTGGCTCACTAACCGACCGAGGAACGAGTACACCGAGGAAGAGATCTTCCGGCCGGCTGATTTGGAAGCTATTCAACACCATCTCCGACCAGAAGTAGTCGAGCAACGCAAACGGAGTAGAGAATGGGCACGACAATGGCTCATTCTGGAGGCGCACCCACCTCGAGGAGTGTTCCCGGAGACCCCGTTACGAACCGATCTTCCAGCGGAACCACCTGTCGGTCCAGACAAGAAAACCTTGGAGAGCGAGCTGTCGATGTACAACATCCGACCGATGCCCGACGGCAGAGGCCAACAACTCTACCAGGAGACTCTTCCAATGGCCCAGCTAGTAACGCCGCTGGACTTTTCGGGGATGACCAGCGAGGACTGGGCCCGGTATTCTACCCAACGCCCAGAGAACATGGATGCTGATTGGACTGAGTACTACTCTCAAATCAAGCTGGACGACTACCCGTTGAACGAGCTGGAACGGATGGGTGTCGCCCCAGGGACGCACACCTTTCGGCCCGGAGACTACATTGGCACGCCGCCGGTAATGGGACCTATCTACCAGGAGCAGACAGAGGCGTACAACGACCATCCGTCCATTGGCCGTGTGGACCCCACTCAGCCTAACAAGAATGGGCGGTTCGAAACCGCCATCCAGATAGCTCCCGTTCGCAACACCAGACCGGCCGAACTGATCGCGGACTTGTGTGCAAAATCGGAAAAGGGAATCTGGTGGCGCACCTACGAGTCGATACAGGAACGTCGCCGTGCCAAGCGAAGACGTCCCAACACAAAGGACCTCTCTATCCAGCCGGAACGCGACCATCGGCTCGTGAAGATGTTGATCAAACTCTACGTTTTCAACCCGGAGGCGTCGGCAGCCAACATCCCGTATCACACTGTGCCACAACATGCCATGATTCGGACGCTTTTGGAGGCCACCCCTGCTGGGCGGTTTCCGACGCCGTACGTCGTGGAAGGAGAGTATCAGGTTTCTGACCTGAACATGATACTATCTGACATGCTCCGACACTCGCAGTTCCTGTTCCACGGCTTGGCCATCATTTCCATCGACTTCGAAGGATGGTCCATCGGAGGAGACTTGCCGCTGTCTGTAATAATGGACCGGGAGCTGTTTCGGGTCATCAAGGAGGTGGAGCCGACCACAGAGGTCTGCCGAGCTAGCATCTTGGTGGACGATCCTGTCGCTCGGAACAAGATCGAGGAGGTTCTGGTTCAGGCTTTTGAGAAATTCGACAAAAGTCTGGACGAGGAATACAACCGCAGGAAGGCTGCCGTCAACAAGGCTCAGAAATGGGCCGCTCAGAAACATTCTACTCCGGAACAACAACGGGAGGCCAAACAAGCGGAAAAGGAGGCTCTCCACCACCTGCAGAACCTAACTACCAAACGGTACGCCAAGGCCTATGCGAACGCCAGCTCCTTCAACCCGAAGAAGTCTGGTATCACCATCCCTCGCCGGACACGACTGATAAGTGCCATCGACGCGGTTAGGCGAGCCAATTGCTACGTGTTGGTCAACGCGGTGGACCCTTTCTACACGGGCGCGCCATTGTCCGTGATGTCTATCACTTCTACCGGATGCACGCCGCTGGTCGTTCTGATGCATGCTATGACGGAGCTCCCGCCTTTCCTGCACGAAGTGCTCTGCAACCCGCGGATCATCAAGATCGGGCTTGGATCGGCACAAGATCAGGTGATGCTCAGGAACTGCACCCACTACAACGGACAACGGTGGAACTACCTAACCACCGAGAACGGATACGTCGACCTGCAGGACTGGCTGTCAGAATTGGAGGGCTCCCACCTGACCCGAGGAGAACGGGTAGGAGCCACCACTCTCTCCACTCTCTACCTTGGAGCCGGATACCCAAACAACTTCAAACAGACCATGCAACTCTCGTCCTTCATGCCCAGTCCACGAGGAGACCCGATTCCGCGGCCGCAGACGGACTATGCAGCGCTGGACGTGGTGGACATTATGGCCGGAACAGCGGCCGTCGCGTGCATTACGCCTGACTTGGTGTATTGCTCGCCTACGGACGACGAGGAAAAGCAACTTGCTATTCGCCTGTTCAACGGTCTACGAGCAGCATTCATGTCTCCGGACATCGAGATCGCCCGGTCGATGGCGCCGAAACCCAACGAGCCGGTTTTCTTTCGTCTGAGAGGAAATCCTAGGAAGGATGAGGTGCGCCGCGCGGCCCAAATCGCTCAACAGTTGGACCAGTACGACCGGATCGAAGAAGTGGACCAGAGCCGAGTTGCGAGCTTCTACCAATTCAAGGGCGAACTGGAGAACACCGCCCTGGCCATTCAAAAGGAAGGCGAGGCTCTCAACTACGTGCTGAACCAAATCATCTTTGGTTACCGCAACCACGCCCGACAGGCCTACGAGGTCTGGAAACACAAACCGGAGGCTTATGGCGCGACCCGCTACATGAGCCGATGGGACGAGGAAGTGGTGTCGGTGGAGCAACGACAAGCTGGCCCTCAATCGGATCGGGCCACCTTCATGTTCTTCGGTTACACACAACCTAGAGGACGACCACTGATTGCGGCTATCACCACCGATCTCAGAGGATTGGTTCTGGCACGAAGGAAGGCTATCGTTCACTACCATCGGTGGCTCGCCGAGAAACCCGCGGACACCTTGTCTCTCGAGGAACAGGCCAGGAGAACTCAAATACTCGACCGCTACCCTGATCAAGAGGTGCCCGGCGTTCACGATGAAGTCTGCCTCACCGGAGGAGACGTGGTCTGGTTGGACGCCATGCGACGAGCCATCATGTTTACGCTGGCCGGAGAGGAACCACCCATCTATCGACCAGATACCATCATTCGTCCAGGGAGACCGGCCACCCACGCCGAGGTGCGCCAGGGGATTCGATCGAAACCTGGACCGCTGTCCGACATGCTCGCCCAGGAGACCAGGATCGTCGCTCTCAAAGGACACTGGCCACCACCGGACCGCGAAGCCATGGGCCACGGGGACCTCCGCATGATGCAGATGTCTTTCCGTAAGGCTTTCTCAGGACCGCGGGCCGCGTTCGACTATGCCATCTTTCGACCCATGTTGATCAACTACTACCAGATGGGCGAACACAAAGAGGACGCTTACCGCCTGTTGCGACAACTGGACCAGATCCACCCGCGTCAGACCCCGGACGAGTTACTACTGACCCATCAACAGGACTTGACACTGTTGATGATGGAGTTAGTGAAGGAGAGGGATCTGCGATTTGTCAGCTGGCAACGAAGGAAACAACCTGTGGGATGGGAGCCATCCAGGCCAGTGGAGTTTGGTCCCCTGGTACCAGACGCCGAAATGGCCTTCCAGTATGACTTGGCCGCGGTGCCCGACACTTCTCGCTCCTTTCAATGGATGTTCCACACCCACATTCAACGGCGAATTCTTCTAGAGAAGGCCGACCCGGCATTGGCGAGACGCAGAGAGCAGGACGCGGTTCTTCGAGAGAAGGACCACCAACAGTACCTGGCCAGGGAACAACGGCGCAACATGCTTATGGAGAACGCCTACGAGGACTCAGACCAACCAGTGGTGCAGCCACCCTCATCAGCGGCTGCTGAGCGACGGGTGGAGTCGATGGACGCGAGACCGGCCTCGGCGGCAACGGTGCCAGGTGGAGACCGAGAAACCCCTGGCACAGACGAACAGATGGAACAGGGCGATCAAGAACCGCCCGCCGAGAGGAATTCGGACCAACACGATCAACGTAGCCAGAGAGGCGACACGGTCGATGAAATGAGTGACACGGCCATCCTAGGACGGTCTGGCGAAGGTGATGAGGAGTACAGCAGATCGGAGATGGACGAGGGACAGTCGGACGTTCGCAGTGTCGTGAGATCGGAAGTGTCTGCCCCCAGGACTCTGGCACTAACACCTGGAATGCCGCCGGTCACCGTGAAGGAGGAAAAGGAAACGACTCCGCCCCCGGCGCAGGAGCCCATGGACACCTCTGGTTCCATGGCGATGGCGGCCAGCGGAGCTTCACCATCGCCCGCAGCTCAGCAGATTTCCTCACCTCAATCTGTCGCCACCGTAAGGACCACTCACACCGAGCGACAACGCCGACTACTGCAGGACCCTACTGCCTACGACCAGTTCGACTATGATGAGGACATGGCCTCGGTCCGTTCGGCGAGGACGGGCCCCGTGGAACCCTGTTCCCTCGATCACGGATGATGACCGGCTCAATGCCCGCCTCCCTCGACCAGGAGAAGAATTCCGGCCTACGGTAACGATCCAGCCCTTCAGGGACATGGCCGCCGACAGACGGATCTGGACTCGCTGGGCCGACCGTCGGGACCTCATCGTTGGGAGACCAGAGAGTTTGAAAGACCTGATCACGGAAATCCCGAGGGAAACGACTACTCCATTGGGCATTCTTTTGCCTGACACTGCTCCGGAGGCCGCCTATCTTGTGCCACTGAGCATGCAGGGATTGCTTGAACACTACAACGGACTCCCTCTGCCGTTCCACAAGGACGACACGCTCACGTTTGCGAAAGAATTCGACGACTTGGCGGCCCCGCGCCCTCTCAACCACTATCCCGGAGGAGATTTCCCGTTCTCCATGGCGCTACCACCGTTTCACCCGGAAATGGTGCTGGCGAACGCACAGTGGTTCGGGTCACTGACGGCGAGTCATCCCATCCTGGCTGGGTTGACCATCAGGGAGACTATCCAGAAAACCAACCAACAACTGCTAGACGATGATGTACAGGTCTCGGTCATCGAATCCGGGTGGTACACTCGACTGTGGGAGGAATTCGTGCGCCAGACCGTGACTTCAATGCCACTACCAACCGGAAGCCTCCGATCAGAAACTTTTCCAAATGCACCGGAACTGGCCGGAGTCTACCGGAACTTCATGAAGAGCAAACTCGCGATGGCCTCTCAGGCCGGTCTGGTGATTGGACAAATCCTGTCGGCCCTCATACCATTCGACCAGGACGCCATGCCGTCATCAGCCTTACTACAAACTCTGTTGCCGGAAGTCTGCTACGCTAACGGACGACAGCCGATCAGTCTTGCGCCGGTAGCCTGGAGCTTACCGTCCAAGCCGAACGGCACGGAGATCACCTGGAGGCGCTACGAGAAGTTCCAGCTGGCAATGGCCCAGCTGGTGGTCAGCAACCCCTTCATTCACCCGCTGGGACTCGCTCGGCTCTATCTGATGAGTCTGGGGCCAAGGATGGTTCTCACCCTGTTGGGACACCCGGTGTTGAGAGCTGCCGTCACCGCCTTCGCGGCGCACCATCACTTCACCCCTCCCGACCCGCCACCTCCACCAGGGGTCACTACGATCATCGTCGGGGTTCTGGCCGAGCTGTTCTGCTGGTACTTGCACCAACTGCGGCTTTTTCACCGAATCATGCAGCTACGAGCGGAGCACAACCTTCGAGATCACAAAAGTTCTCAGGACGCCAACTTGCTCCCCTACATCACCAATCGACCGCCGCAGCCTCTGTCCTACGAGGAACGACAGATGATGCAGGAGCTCACGGACAACACGGCCTACTTGGTGGTCGAGCAACCGTACCAGGGAGTCAGCCATCACCACGAGGACGGCAGCTTCAACGAGTCGGGCCAAGCAGCGTTTCAACTTCGCCCACAGGTAGGACACGCTCGACGTCAGCAGTCTTACCGGCACTTTCGACTGCAACGATTCATCCCAACGTTGGGTTGCTATCGCGCTGATCGAGGTACTCCGCCGTGGAGTACGCTGACCCCGGATACCTCGTTCGACGACTCAAATCCGTCGATTTCTACTGCTCGGCTGCCAATCGGACGGGACTGGTATGCCTACAAGATCTCTCCGCTCGTGCCGGCTCAGTTGACCGTCCTGGACAACGTCATGAAACGGATCTGGGCCAACATCGCCGCTGGTACGCTTTCGCTGTGGGACCCCTACCCGGACGTGGAATCGGACCCACGCTGGAGACGCACGGGACACCAGCTGGTTCAACCGGAGCTGATTCAGCCGTTTCATCTGGTGGCTTCTAGACGAGACTCCAAGGAGATCACAGCGGCGCGAGGAAGCCGCTCCGGAGCAACAGTTCCCCTGAAGGATGGACGCTACATCGCTGGGGTGCACCCATTTGTGGAGGTGACGCTCGCCCCTCCGCCGCCATCTGGAGGCCCGGGCACTAGTGCTCCCGGCCCTCCTTGACTACAA
>JASANB010000510.1:0-102116 GCA_030248155.1 Sabatieria punctata | reverse complement strand
TATCTCTTTATCCGCCCACCGCAGTGGGACTTAATGTCAGACTGGTTCGTGGCGGGTGGTCCCGTTTTGGCCACTTACACAGTTTACGCCTACATTTACTTGAAGAATTGTCAAGTGGCTGCCGTTTTCACTATTGCTGTGAACAGAATGACCAGTCTGATCGCACCTCTAAGACACGACCAGGTTAATCCTTCCTTTTTGCTGCACTATGTATATTAAGTGTCTTGCTTCACTAGGGATGCGTTTAGAGAAAAAGACCGTGAAAAAACCTGGTAAATTTGAGCTCTTCTGTAGACATTTAGATAAAAAAATGTCCACCCGTTTCTATGAGTCACTCAGCAGCGGATGTTGTCAAAGTTTCAGATCTGGAACAAGACCACAACCACCATGTCGATTCATGTCCAGCTGGTGACGGCAGGTGTCCTTTTGTTGCCAGCTGCTGGTTCCGGGTGCCGGTACTGGTATTTTGCTCGCAACAAAACCGGAACATCCGGTTATTACACTCACACACCATCCCGTTCCAATTGCACTCCTTTGCTTATAGCAACTGGTTCTTTTTCAGCTGTTCGTCTCGCTTACTTTGATTCTCATGTATGCGATTATGTTTATGCGTGTCTGTCTGAGCGACTCCAAGACTGCCGGAGCGCACGGTTCTCTGGCTCAACAAAACGATAGAAAGATTCAACGAAGTTTGGCAGCCGGAGGCGCTACGATCTCTCTAACTTTGGTACTGAGCACCTGTTTCGTTTTTCGTTCTGGCACTTCTGCCCGCTCGTCTTCTCACTCGACAACTATGGTTCCTGGTCAGCCTGCTTGATTCTTTGTTTTGTCTGGTCAATCCCTTTGTTTTGTTGGCTTTCGGCTCTAAATTGCGACCTTATTACTGGTTTTGTGCACAGAAATTTGCATGTCTCCGTCCAGACGCACAGAAACTCAACAGACAAGGCGCGGCTGCTACGATCCGACCTCTGAATGGTGACAAGAAAAATAGTAATGTTGGAATAGACATGGAGCTCGTGTCGTTGTAACGCAACTCAAGTTGCTTAGGTTTCTGTTTAAAACTGTTCAAACTTTGGTCGATATGGTGTCGTTTAGTAAAATGACATGCTCAAGAAAAGTTGTTTTTTCAGAACTTTACCACCTTCTGTGCCTGTGCTTGGTTTGTTCGAATTTGAAAAGTTTTTAGACTCTTCTGAATTTCGTAATCTATGTGAGCGTTTTAACCTCAGTTGTTTTATGTGTTTATTTGCTTTGTCCTACCCAGTAGCTGCTTTACAGTAGTGTCGGGTTTTAACTAGTGGACGATAAAGTTTCAAGTACTTTATTAGAAATCATGAAAGGCATGAAGTTAACTCGGCAACATACCGAAGTGGCCCAAATGTCGGCCCGTCTCTAGCTAGTCTTGCATGTACCGGAGTTTTCCACTTAGTATCCCAGGGGATATAACACGGAAAATCACGTTTCTGAGTGAAAACATTGCCGCCAGTTAATATCCCAGGGATATTAACTGGACAAAGCCATGGGATATTAACTCGAAACAGCATGGGATTTTAACCGGAACAATGTTTTATCATAGATACAGTATGCATGTGTGAAGAAAATTATTACAAACCTGACATAAACATTGCCACCAAGTAATATCCCATGGGATATAAAGTGGAAGAAGGGTCCATGTAATATCCCAGTGGGTTATTAAGTGGGGTGGGATAGTAAGTGGTACATAACAGCTTGCGCTAAGTGAGGTGACAATTAAGTTTTGGCTCGATCCAAATTGTGTTCAACCGTTTTGAAATCAACCTACTAATCCTGCCTTTAGAACGAACACAACGTTAAAAATTGCTTCTTGCATATGTGAATGTGACAACTATGTCGGCGGCTCCATTTGAGTCAAGAAGGAGTAAACTCGGTACGAATAAACGTTGAAAAGCGTTTATGTATGTACACACCACTAGAATGTCCTCAGCAATACAGAACAAACTGCAACAGGCAACAGAGTAACCACCGATCAACAACCTTAGCACGCACTGCATTTTTTGAATCAGCAACTGATTTTTCTTGTAGATTGGGTTCTCTGACAGCCAGGCACTTTATGGTTTATGCCGCTTTAAACGCCTTTTATGGTACCGTCATCATACACTACATGGTACCCCCATTCGCCCACTGTTGTGGTACCATATATGGTGTCGGTACCATAAACGGCATTAAGTGCCTAACTGTATGATTCCACCAAAAATTTCCACTGAAGCACAATAAGAAAATGACACAAGAAACTATTAAAGCTAAGTACTGTACTGTATGTTTTACGGTCAAGTGAGAGCATCGTACAATACAATTGGTGCAATACCATGCGATTCTGAGCATGGCATGGCAACCATCGAAATACTGTAGTTGTTAAAAAAACTAAAAAAATCGCCGAAAATCCCGAACCGTTCTCTAATTTCTATTTACATCCCTTCTTGGAAAGCGTTGCAGGGCCCAAGTACAGTATTTATAAGGTTCTCGGTATCAACAGCAGCAGCCAGTGAATTACAGCGAGAGAGAGAGAGAGAGTCTATCTGACGCGAGGAATGTGATGTTCGGGCAAGGCCCAGGCCGAACGCGGCAAGCCAATTTCCGACACACTTCGCATGGTGCTGCCTTGGTTGGTGAGGGCCGGACTGCACCTACCGTAACTCAGATCCAAACTCGACCCTCTGCCCATCAAGCTACCGAAGGCCGACAGCGGGGCCGACGTGCACAGGGTACGTGTCTCCACCTCTTTTGTCTGTAGGCGGAGCTTGCGAGTCAGACAGCCAATCAGAAGACAGGAACAGAAGAGCAGAGCAGTGAGCAGACCAATCATCAGGTAGAAAACTCGAGAGCGACGCACCGATGTTGTACACGCCTCCACTACTGCCGGACCGGCCACTGAAATTTGAAAGTTGAACTTTTCTTTCAGATATTCTTGCAGACAACTGATTTTTTGGCTCACTCAAACGGCGCTTTCTACATAGATTTTGCTAAATTTTAAGGTTTTATCACGAAATTGCGAGGTTGTTGTATGTCAAGAAATATTAGCCGACCTTCTAGTGTTTCCTCCGGATCGAGCACAGTAAGCGAGTTACTGATCAAAACTTCCTGATTTTCAGCAGTTTCAGCCGATCGTTTCAATCGCAATCGAAGGCGCTCTCTGGGTAGTGAATTGTTGGCAACTCGACGGAAACAGGTCTAAACTTGGTAAGATAAGTCGGAAAATGTATTAGACCGTCAGATGTTACCGTAGAACATTCGACCGGGTCCAGACACACCTCCACACTACAGTGGGCGTACACGGTAGAAGTATTGCGGAATCGGAATGGCTTGAAACTGCTGTAGTAAACCTCCTCATTAACGTTGTTTAGAGGGTCAATAATAGCTCCAACATTGATTGGACATCTGAAAGCCGTTTCTACTACTGTATGTAGTTTGAGCTGTAGGTAATAATATCCGTTTATGTACTTGCTTGCCACAAAGGTGACCTTTTGACCTCCGGGAAATTCCATATTGTTGTTGTCGGAAAAGATGCAATGCTTCGGTACCATGCCTTTGTAAGCGTCTAAAATTGGTTTTTAGAGTAAAAGTGCATAAACAATTCAGGCGAATACTAAAATCTAAACAAATTTGTGTTAGTCAGACAGACACTGAGACTGAACAGATCCATTTTAATAACAAAATCGTCAAAAATGGCGAACATACTATCAGGCGAGAGGGCGATATAGAATCCGACTTGATCGCCCAGTTTGACCGCCCGCACAGGTCGACCGTCCTTCGATTTGAACAGCATATTGACTTTGGGCTTCGGCTTCCCTCCGATGCTTGCAATCACCTCATGTCCGCTGAAACCTGTTATGCTTTTTGCTGAAGAGTAAAGGAATTGCAAAAACCAACGTCGATATTTCACTCAGTCTCTGCGCTTGTACGTTCTTTGTGTACATACAGAAAACGTGGTTGAGTCGCATCGGCTTGGAATCATCGCGCAAACTGTTGTCTTCCAGGGCAACTCGCGTTTCGGCCAGTACATAGTCCGGTTCCTAAAAGGCTTTTAAATCTAAACTACTGTACATACGTACATTCAAACCACGCACAGATTAGTACGTACTTACAAGCTTTGACTAACTATCTTTTCGCTCTATGTACCAAAACGTGTTTGGCAAATAAAATTGGGAAACGCTCTCCATGCAGATATCTACATAGACAGTCTCCCCTTGTACCATCATTTACGCATTGCAAAATACCGCTATCATGCGTGTCGGAGTAAAGCAAGGCGGACGCTACGTACCTTGAAAACACCGCAACGCCAACGGTAATTTTTATATTTCCCCACGACCAAGCCCCTAGAATTAGCCTAATTGCTAGAGAAGGTGATTATTACGGCAGATATCATTTGGACGTGTTTCGCTCTAATAAACCCGACCTCTGGTGGCGGCGAGCCATTGCCAAGTACGAATCTTACCAGATCTGTCTTAAAGACATTGCAAGAGCGACCGTAGGGAATGGTGAAGTTGTAGATGGGCAGTCCGTTACTAGCTCGCAGAGAGACGCCACAGGGAGTGCGTGGTTTGTAACCGTAAACATAGGCCACCGGTTCCGAAGTGGGGTTCTGCATCCAACGAACGATGTCGCTGTCTGACTTGTTCAAAATCACCGTAAGCGAGTTAGAATTACAACCCACTTCTTCAACTGAAAATGTGCTAGAGCTGTAAAAACCACTTAGCCACCGAAACGTTTTCAAGTAATAAAATGTAAACTATGGGTCCGCCAAAAAAACAACCCAGCAGATTTTTCGCTGTAGCAACCGCAAATCTCAACCGATTTGGATGAATCCTTTTTTAAATGAATGATGAATAAATCCTTAAAAGATTGTTTAAATTTTCATTAATGTACTCTGCTTAGTTCCTGAGATATTGGTTCTCAAAATCAAAACAGTGATTTTGGCAGTGAAGAGGGATTTTTTATTATTCTTCACTTCGTAATAAAACGGATTCCTGCTAAAGGGATCAATAATTTATTTGTCTTTCGTTTAAAAAAGGATTTATTCAAATCAGTTGAGATTTGCTGTTATTACAGCAAAAAATCTGCTGGGTTGTTTTTTTTGGCGGACCCTGTCCTTTGGGGAAGGGTGACAATGTAGCTCACCTCAAACTCAAAGAGGCAATGACGAGCCTATGCTGTACATACAATGTACGTACAAAGAACACAAATCATTGTTAAAACTCAGTAGTTTGTTCGAAAAAAGGTAGCCAAGTTTTGCAGGTAAGCAATGTCTGTGTTATAGAAATTTTGCTCGTACCCCTTCCAAACGAACACGGCAGCGGAAATAGAGCAAGAAAACCATACCAAATCCATCTTGCTGCGCATGTACACAGCAGACGACCATCAAAAGCCAGCGGTACATGGCGTCCGAGAGAGTGACAGAGATCAACCGTGACCCAATGGCATCGGTCTGCAACAACACAAACAATCTCTGTTTGAGCGATAAGGCAGTTTATCGCCGGCACCGGCAAACAATACTAAAAAGGCTCGAAAAGGCCAATCGGCAGGTCGTCCGACCGTCCCGCGAGACCGTTATGTCCGGTGGCAGATGCATGCGGGCAGGTATAAATGAAAAATTAATTAGACTGGTCCAACGATTGTTTCCAGCAGTACGCATGCGTGCCGCTTTTTGTCCCAAGGCCGTCGGCAATTAGCGCATTATTACCGGCACCACTGCAGGGGCTCCGATAGTCATTTGGCACGTGTCTGTCTGACCGCTACAGTAACATGTCCTATCGATTACAGAACGAGGATTGATCTCGTAAATGGCACAAGGTTGCAAAATCAGTGAGGCGTTTCGCGCCCGGGGAATACTGTAGGGAATCGGTAAATTACCGCGCTTATTAAAAGCGCGTAGTACGTTTGTGGAAAAGGATTTTCGGAATTGATGTGATGTGAGACGTTCGCCTTAAACAAAACTTGAGAAAATTGACTCAAAGTTGATTACGATTCTAATAGTTAATATATATTAGTTAATATTCTAATAGTCAACGATCTCTCTAATCGTATGTGATACGGATGCGATGACGGAAAAGTTATACGTAGCTTAGACTTATTTAATTTCAGACCCTCAGCCCTACAGCAGGCTTTAGGTAAACTTAATAGAGTACCCTTTCATTTCAAAACATCCATTTATACGAACACTAACCTTTTTCTTCGCCTACTCTATAAACAGACTAAGGGACTCCACTGAACAACACATACTGTACAACATTAGAAAGAAGCGAACACAATTGTTCGCGTTCAAACTTAGTAATTTGTGTTCGCCCTTCCAAATAGACTAATATGATTTCGCAAGGGTTTGTTGGCTAGATGTAGTAGGCCGCTCTTTAGCTGTCGCTTATATTCCATGTTTTACGAACAATCCAAACCATTCAAATGAGCACAAAAAGGAAGTTTTCCGAAAACGCCGAAACAGCGCAATCCGTCAACTGTGCTGAATTGATAGAATTAGAAATAATATTAGAGAAGCACATCAATAGAAGCTCACCAGTGGTCAAGGCAGCGCGGCGGCGGCGGATCAAATGGGGTATTGCGGCCGGCCGGAGAGAGGTCGCATTATGGGACGAATCCCTGGGGCAACCACCTGGTCAGGTGCTAAGGCGCCGTCTATAATTATTGCAGGCTAACACAATGGCACAAAAACGGAAGCGGTCACATCCAACCGTCGACATATGGCCGACCTGACGCTCTTTTTTTGCTGCTCCATTATGCAGGTGTCAAATCGAAGCTCGGGGATTATTAGAAAACGTTTGACTGCCTGCCACAAAAATTCACCTGTAGCCTATTGGCTAGGGGACGAAATTAGAAAAACGTTTATAGTGTAAAGAAGTTTAGCACATCAGCACTATGGGTACCATATGGTGCTGCCAAGCCTCTTTACCGGCCCAATGGCGACAGGTTGCACAGCTCCATTTTATTCCTCAATCATATACAGGTGTGCTGCTCAGAACTGCACATAGCAATAAGTTCTTTGTGGCATCGTATTTCTGCCGACATGGGGATAAAGAGAAAACACGCAGCATACGCTATAAACGTACACTGTACGAAGTCCAATTCATTGTGTGTTTGTGTTGTTGTGTGTGGTATGACGTCCAGCACAGTGCCCGCCTCCGAGTTTCAGTTTGTGCATGGCGGCCAAGCCTATCTGAGTGCCAGTCAAGAGGAGTTGGTGAACGTGAGTGCAGAGTAGTTGTAGTTTTGTAGTAGAGTAGGAGTAGGAGTAGGAGTAGGAGTAGGAGTAGGAGTAGGAGTAGGAGTAGGAGTAGGAGTAGGAGTAGGAGTAGGAGTAGGAGTAGGAGTAGGAGTAGAGCGGAGTAGAGTGGAGTAGGAGTAGGAGTAGGAGTAGGAGTAGGAGTAGGAGTAGGAGTAGGAGTAGGAGTAGGAGTAGGAGTAGGAGTAGAGCGGAGTAGAGTGGAGTAGGAGTAGGAGTAGGAGTAGGAGTAGGAGTAGGAGTAGGAGTAGGAGTAGGAGTAGGAGTGGCGTATCCAGGATTTCGGAAAGGGGGGTGTAAAATTTTGAAAGTGCCTGGTTGGGCCGCTGCCCAACCAGGGTAAGAAAATTTAGCAAAATTTGCCTTCAAAAACGCCTTTAAAACACATTCCAGGCTTAAAATTTACAGAAAATACAAGTTTTAGTAGTTTGAAGTGGCCTGGTTGGGCTTCTGCCCGACCAGGGCGAGAAAATTTTGCCTTCAAAAACGCATTTAAAAGGCATTCTGAGTACAAAATTGACAGTTTTGGTACTTAATGCATTAGTTTCGCTTATTTTTGACAGACTTTCTCTTCCTTCCTCCACCGCAAAGGGGGTGTACCCACCCTACACCCCCTGGATACGCCACTGTAGAGTAGAGGAGTAGAGTAGAGAGTAGAGTAGAGTAGATAGTAGAGTAGATGTTTAGAGCGAATACATAGCAGAGGAGGCACGTCCGATGCAAGTGTTGCAGAACAAGATCTCCGAGTACTGTCTGGCCGAATTGAGAGAATTCACCCTCTACCGACGTGGCTGGGACCCGCCCCCCGCCGACCAGAGACCAACAGTGCGAAGCTCCGAAGAACTCGATGTGTCTACCGCTAAGACCGCCTCAGTCTCCCACTAATTTGTCGTTCTCTCTCTACTTGAACTGTTGTCTCTGTACCATTCTCACTCTATGTGCTATTTATTGAATCAGTAAAACCGACTTGTTAAATTTTTCGTTTAATCGGAGAGCAATTTCTTATAGCTACAACTTTTTTATCTACATTTGATGGTTTTGTGAATGACGATCGAATTTCAAATGAGGTTTGTCTGATTGTGGCGTGAAATTTTAAATCTTTCGAAAAAGCAGACCAAAAACCTAAATAGAACGTGCAAGGGACATTTATTCAATGAGATAGCAAAATTCAAACGTAACAAGGCTTTGGATGATTTCAAGCAATGACAAATGGCACTCAACACGCTGCCTAACTTGACAAAACTGTAGTTGGTGAAGACACTGATACTGTAGGTCAGGAATTGGAAGCGTTCACGTCAAATGCAGTGAATATTTCATTGGTCTGCTGAGTGGTTCTGATGAAAGTGGCTCGTTTCGGTAGCTCCTTCAGTTTTAGTGCGCCTGTGTAGGTGCAGGCAGATCGAATTCCTCCCAAAATGTCCTTAACCGTATTGTTCACATCTCCGCGATACGGTATTTCTATCGTTTTGCCCTCACTTGCTCGGTACTCAGCTACCTGAAATGTATGTACTGTATGTACTGTATGTATGTATGTATGTATGTATGTATGTATGTATGTATGTATGTATGTATGTATGTATGTATGTATGTATGTATGAGAGAAAGGATGATAACTGCATAGTAGCCGTCTGTTCGTGTAAAACTTTGAGCACAACTGACCTGTCCGTGATGGCGTTTCATGGCGGTGTCGGAACTCATGCCATAGAAAAGCTTGAACTGTCTTCCGTTTCTCTCGATTATTTCTCCTCCGCACTGGTCGTGACCGGCCAACATACCGCCAACCATTACAAAATCAGCTCCTCCCCCGAACGCCTTGGCCACGTCGCCTGCACAACAAACAGTCCATAAAGGTTGATTGACGGGGCACATTCATAAACGGGGAAATTTTTTTCTTATACAGCCAGGCACTTAACGCCGTTTATGGAACCGATACCATATATAAAGTATACGTACAGTATGTTACCTGGATCTAGGCTAATGGCACCCTAGATCCTACCGGCACCATACGTATATAGTAGCGGTACCACCATACGGTACCCCCAAGTTCGGGGCCTGTGGTAGTAGTACCATATTATATCATAAGGTACCGGTACCATATATGGTACCCCACATTCGACCACTGTGGTGGTACCATTATACGGTACCCCTACCTTCGCATTGGTACCGGTGCCACTCTGTTAAGATTTCGTACCATTATGGTAGTGGTATTATAATATGGTACCGGCAGCCAAGGCCATGGGTAGGGGTACCATAATGTGGTACCACCACAGTCCCCGAACGTGGGGCAGACATGGGCAAAAGGGGGGCTGAGGGGGGTGGCCCCCTCAGGCTCTGACCTACCACCCCCTGAGCTGGCCGCTACCCCTCTCAGAAATTTTTTGGAAGATTTTTGTATAGAAAATTACGATAAAATATGCCTGGATTAGGTGTAAATGAGCTCAAAATAGCTTATGTCAACTTATTTTAATGAAAAATAAGCCAAAAAACCTTGATTTTAGCCAAAAATCGGACTTTTTGGCTTCATCACCCCCTCAACCGCCCTCAAGGGCTCCTACCCCCTCAGGATTTGAAAATTCTACCCCCCCCCCCTCAGCCGAAATGCTAGCCCATGTCTGACGTGGGGTTACCATATATGGTGCCACTAGCCTAGGTACGGGTACCATAAGGTGTCGGTACCAAAAACGTGCCAGACTGTTATAAGATGACTGTGCTTTTTAGTAAAGCTTCACTGCTTTCTTATCCAATCGATTTGTGCACTTCTTACCAGGACACGTGCAGCCCCCGTCGGACATGACGTGACCGTTGAGTCCGTGAGCGGCGTCGGCACACTCCAAGACGGCCGACAGTTGCGGGTAGCCGACGCCTGCTTTCTTGCGCGTCGTACACACCGAACCAGGACCGATTCCTACCTTTAACTGATCTTTACCGCCTCTTACAGCAAGATAATTAGGTTAGAAGATACCTTTACGACGTCAGCGCCACTTAAGATCAGTTCCTCGACCATTTCACCGGTCACCACGTTGCCGGCCATTATGTTGTGTCGCGGAAACTCCTCGCGCACTTTGCGGATGTAGTCGACGAAGTGCTCCGAGTAGCCGTTGGCAACGTCGAGACAAACGGAGCTGAGTTGCGGGTTGCCGTTCAGAATCTGACGCAGCTTGTCGAAGTCGGCCGCCGCCATGCCAGCACTGACGCCTATGTGCTTGAGTAACTGGAAAACAATTGAAGATTAGGTGACTGTTTTGTAGACTGTAGTAATTAAAATTAAACTTTTAAACATGTCCATATGTACGTACTGTACTGTACTGTACAGTACAGTACATACATGCAACAGGTCATCCGCCGAAGTGGAAGGAGGGTTGGGTGGGGGTCTGAGCCAGCCGAAAGTCTAGGGAGGGGGGTGGGCACTAAAAACGCTAATTTTGGCTGGAACACCGCTAAAAGTGCTGTTTTTACAGGCAGTTTTAGTGCCTGAAATTCTAAAAATCGCAAAAATTTGCTCAAAAAATCGAAGGGGGTCGAAAAAATCGGCTGGCCTGAGTCAGGTGGGGGCAGACCGCCGGATCTCCCTGTTACATGTATCAATCGTCGGTTTCCTTGTCTTGCTGAAACTTTTATGTTCGCCAATCGAATTCGTTGAAATGCAGTATTATCATAACATGCATACAGCCACAGACGTTCGCCCTCAAAATTTTGGCCAAAATCTATCACTTCAACCACAAGTTATGCACTTCACACGTTCACTTTGACGGCTGACACATGGAAGTGCATAACTAGTGGTTGGAGTGACAGACTTGGCTAAAATTTTGAGAGTAAAAATACTGAGTATCTCTGCACGTTCTGTTAAAATTTCAGATCAATTGACTGACGAAGACAAAAGTTACAGTAAGAGGATGATAGATGAATGGAGAACCCACGAAATTACTCACGTCTGGTGCGACTTGTTTGACAAACTGACACCATTCCTCGGCGGTGTAATGTTTGTGTACAGTAGTGAAGAGATCGTAACCGGCCAGCACTTTGGCCATCTCGAACGTGCCCACCGTGTCCATGTTAGAAGCGACCACCGGAATACCGACGTAGGTGTTCTTTGAGTTGCGGAAAATCAGCTCTCGGCTCAGTTCCACATCGGCTCGACTGCGCAGAGTGCTTCGTTTCGGACGCAACAACACGTCCTTGAAGTCCAACTTTGGCTCGAATTCTATGCGCGGCATGACTAGAACGTACGCAACCGATCAGCTGAAACCTTTTCATGCAATTTTTAGAAATAACAAAGTAGAAGGGCTAACCGCCGCCAACAACACAAAGCACTGCAAACATACATGTACTACGGCGGTTTTGGGGGTTACCGCCATATCTAGAAAGGCCAAACCCCTCACCGCCCCCCCACCGAGAGAGGTTAAGGGACTCCCATCCAAAACTACAAATACCAGTAGTGGCTCCAGTACTAACAAACTAGTACCAGTAGTGGCTCAGAAATCACTAATTTTTAGCCTAAAATTGGCTTGAAAAGCCTTTGGAAACCGAATTTGGCGTTTCCACTGCTGATATTAAAGAGAAATCGGGGTTTTTGGAAGCCCTTTTTGTCATTTTTTGCTTGTTTTTAGCTCTAAAACGCTATTTGGCAGCTTAAAAATAGCGATTTTTAGCGTCCTTACTGAAAAAAACGTGCTAAAAACGTATTTTCAGGCGTTTTAGAGCCCGTCTGGGCAAAACCCCTCGACCCCCCACCTGAGGGAAACTCCCTACCTCCCTCCCCCAGGTCGGCCCGGAGCTGCTACATGTATGTACGTATGAGTGCAACAAATTGTAACAGCGTTTTTGTGTTCGTCCTTTCTTTCTTATTCAGCACCGATCAATGTGACAACAGAAAGGTCAGTGATCGCCTTTGAAAAGTAGGAAGAAATTGTGAACGACAGTGCAACGAAAGCTCAAAAGACGGGAGCGTAATTTTTGGTAAACCAATAACCAGAAATAAAAGCCATTTTTCGTTTTGCACACTCACCCCGGAAGACCAAAATATTTACTGTATAGTCTACAAGGGTTTCAGCTAAATAAATGGAGTAGAGTCCATCTCGAGTGGGTTCCACTGTACATGTACATGCACATGCATACACAATGGTACGTTTGTTTAATTTTCCCAAAACTGCAGACGTAGAGGTAACCCCACAAAAAAGACAATTAAGTAACTACCGATAGGGCTAGAACCATAGTTAGGACAAAAACAAGTGAAACAAAGAATTTTATTCTTGAGAAAAATAACGAATTATGCTGTAGAGAACACAAAAAGACAACATAAACAAAACAGATTCTTGTTCGTTATTATTATGCTAAAATTGCATTGCACGTACACAACTACATGTACACCAACCAAGCACTTAACACTATTTATCTTTTGAATTCTCGCTCCGTTGGCTAAACGCCTCTTCGGCCAGCTTCCTCAACAGATGAGCGTTCGATTGACCAGTCTCTTCCACCAGACTGGTGAACAGAGAATCGGCGTTCTGCAGTAGCACGTGCGGTTCCTCAAACTCTTTCAGACAACCGGCGTCCAGCACCTCAAACGGCAACTATTACAGTCAGGGTCATAACTCTTAGACGCAGAAATTTTTTGCGTGCCTGGCCATACGGACATGAAATGCGTGCTTAAAAAACGGTAATCACGCAGTGAATGTTTTTGCATTCACGAAATTTTCAAAAAAGCGTGATTTGCTGTGACTGGCCAATCACTGTGCATTGTCTGACAAAAACGCGTGATTGACGTGTGACTGGCCAATCACTTTTTTGCACTTTCATTTTCCAATCACATTTATGGCTAAGAAATAGCCGCACGCAAACCATGATTCTATGTGGGTACTACTCCAAATGGAGTAGCTTCTGCTAGTAAGGGTTAACGCCCTTTATGGTACGGTACCTAGATTAGTGGCACCATATATGGTACCTCCAAGTTCGGGGCCAGTGGTGGTACCATAATATGGTACGCCTACCTTGGCATTGGTTCCTGTACCGATACCATATGGTACCACTCCGTTCAGATATCGTACCATAATATATGGTAGTGGTACCATATGGTACCGGCACCCATGGGCATGGGTAGGGGTACCATACTATGGTACCACCACTGTACCCGAAGGTGCCACTACCGGTACCATAAACGGCGTTAAGTGCCAGACTGTATTATTAGAGTTGTACCGTATACCAGCTTTAGTAATCTGCTCGATATCAAAACACTGGCAGGTCTGTTCTGATTTCAATTAATAAGAAATATTCCACCGGTTAGGTTAACCAGATTTACTTACCATAACTTTATCGCTATCCATAATTGTATTGAGACGATGGGCAATGGTAAGTACCGTGCACTGGCTAAAACGCTGTCTAAGGGTGGCCTGAATCAAGGCGTCCGTTCTAAAACAACTCACAACACTATAATAATGCTTTCAGTGCTGCGTCAGCGGTTTCTCGTCATGCATTCGGCATCCAAAGGCATGCATGCCACTTCAGCATACAAGTAACAGGTCATCCGCCGGAAGCGGATGGGATCTGACGCCGGCTCGGGGGTCTGACCTTTAATCCTAGAGAGGGTTGGGCCCTCAAAAAAGCTCAAAAATCGCAATTTTCGGCTAAGAATCGTCAAAGATCGCTAATTTCGCTAAGTACAGCAAAAGGCATTGCTTTACAAGCGATTTTGGCAATTTTAGTCTCTGCAATTCTAAAAAATCGTACTTTTTTTGTTGAAAAAATAACTTGCCAGAAAAATCGGAGGGGGTCGGAAAAATCGTTTCGGCCGGGGGGAGGGTTCCTCGATTGCGCGGTCTGGCCTAAGTCGGGTGGGACAGACCCCTGTTACATGTATTCCCTTCAGTATCTAATTTACCCCGCATGATTACGTGGAAGAATTCTGTATGCTAAAGGCAGGTTCAAACTCTATTCAAATGAGATCTACATATATCGCTTATTTTAAAAAAACTACAAATCGGACTTTTCCGGTATACTTCAACATTCCCTCAGCCGTAAAGATTTCATTTCAGAATTCTACCAAAATGCTAACCCATGTCCGCATCATAAGACACTACTGGTTCAAAACGGAACCAAGTACCAAACTGGTACAATGTGATACCGCATCACATTAACGGTATCACTTCAAGAAGAACCGTGCCATGCTGCTGTCAGCATCGTATGACGAAAAACAACGGACGGTTAGAGAAAAAACTAACTGATGGTCCACGTTAGCTGTGGCTTCGTCGATAACTAGGATTTTGCAGTGTTTCAGCAAGGCTCTGGCCAAACAGACCAATTGTCTTTGACCAACACTAAGATTAGCCCCGCCCTCCTGCATATGCGTGTCCAATCCTTGAGGCAACTCAACTATGGCCGGTTTTAGCTCCACCTACAACATACCATTTTATCCTTCCACTGCCAATACCGCTCCACTACTAACCTGCTCTAGGGCACTCCATAATTGGTCCTCAGTAAAGTCGGAGAAGGGGTCCAGATTCTTGCGCAACGTTCCGATAAACAAGACCGGGTCCTAGAAGAAAAATATCAAAGAAATAAGTGTAAAAAAGTAGCTAACCTGAGGAATGATCGAGATTCGCGTGCGCAGGTCATGCAGGCCGATCAGAGAGATATCGACGTTGTCGATCTTCACCCTTCCTTCGTACTCGACTAGACGGAACAGAACCTTGAGCAACGAACTTTTACCCGCACCGGTGCGGCCAACGATGCCCACCTGAAACATGCCAGATCTCTACGTTTCACGCTAAAATTGTATAAAGCGATTTTTCTGGCTAGTCATTCAGATTTTGTGTTCTAAAACAGTAAACCTTTCCAAATCACCCATTTAGGCGAACACAAACCAAGTTCGCCTACTCCCGAACAACAGACTACTTGTGTTCGCCCAAGACGCCGAGAGGCGGTAAGAACACATCCACATGAAGAACACAAACGCGCTAACGCATGGCGAAGACAAAGCAAACGCAAGAAAAGAAATGAACACAATTTTATAGGAAATTTGGTCAGTGCCTCTAGCCTCCGATGGACGAAAAAAAGAGGACAAAAAATGAAGCAAACCTTTTCAGCACTGAGTACTTGGCAGTTGATGTCACTGAGAACGTACTGACCAGACGAGTCGTACTTTAGTGAAACCTGTTCGAATTCAATGTGCCCATTTTCAGGCCACCTATCTGGTGGCTTAGAATCGGGCGTTGACTCCAACGCCGGCTCAGGTTCTAGTTTGCCGTAACCCAGAATTCTCTCCACGGACACCATCTGAAAAACCCTTGGTGGACTATCATGGACTTAATTAGAAACACCCTCCTCGACTATGCAGAACCGAGTGAATAAGTGGAAAAGACCAACAAACAGTCCACAGGAGTTTTAGCCGGGTACGCTGGCCGAATTGACCAGTCGATTGGATACACAAGGTCTACATCATCGGGTGGGACGCTAAAGGGAGTCTATGCATAAGGCCCGAGGCCGGTCCCCGGGCCACAGAATGCTTCGGAACTCCTGTCACAAAAAGAATCCAGGCGGTGGTGGTGGTGGTGTTCAACCTTACCGCAATTCCGCATATAAAAGCTCAGGCACTATAAAAGGAATATGGTAGGCATGATTACTAAAACTAGACTGCAAACTGGTATTGAGGTTTTTTCATTTATTGGGAGTTTGTCTCTCCATACTGATAAAAATTTTTTCAATATTCAATCCATGATTAGCTTTTTAGGAAGCAGTTTTTGCGCCAACAAACTTGCTACTTCTAACGATACAGAATGTACATGTTTACTGGAATACAATTTTTGGTACGTATTTCAAAACCGTCATGATCGGTCGCTGACGTGTGTTTGTATGTACCATGGCAACCAACCACTACCTTCCAATTTTCACCATGAAACTGAAACCAAGTTGTAAGTCTATTCCGATAGCATCTACACGCAGTTAGGTGCCTGCCAGTGAAAAGCCTAAGCCTAGAAAAAACTGAACTAAGTCTACGTAGGTAAAGCAATGATCACAAGCCTAAGTCCAACCAATTAATCAGTCGGTTCTGTTTCGAGGAGGGGCTGGAAATCAGTAAAACAGAAATAGAAAGCATGACAAGGCAGAACGGAACAGATAAAGTAAGCGAGACAAGCAAACTAAAGGAGAGACTAAAAAGCAGGAAAAGACGAAGAAAATGTTTAGCGATGAGTACTTCAACTTCCAGCCGGGTCCACTGTTCCATAAAGCGGCCGAAGAAGCGCATCAGTCCGACCGAGTAGAACATCATCAGTCCGACAGCACCTGGCAACAATCCTGAAAAGACACTTTACTCCAGGAAAACAGAACGCACCACAACACTAATCAAAAATTTCTATAAGCGGCGGCGAAAAGACATGCCAGCGGTCGGTGCGAAGAACAACAGAAAGCCGCATCCACCACAGACAAATAGGGCTATTTTATTTACCGCCGACTCTAGCTCTGCACTCTGACGAATGATGAACGAGAAGATGCCGGTAAAGGAAATGGCGTAGAGCAGCATTAGGCCCACCTCACCCACTTGTACGCGCTCTGCAATGCAGCTGCCCCTCCACGCACAACCGAAGCAAGCACCGCACACATGTAACACGGCCATCCCTCCCCCAGAAACGGTTATTACCCCCAGCCAAACCCAAATTACGGTCGCTAACTTACTACAGGGTTCGTGTATAGCAAAATTCCCTGACTTTTCCATGACTCCCTGACTTTCCAGGTCCCGCACGAACCCTGTTATGTCGACCATGTCGAGATCATCAATTAGCTGCAGGAAACTCTTTTTTGCCAAGTCATAGTTCGTGCGGCTTTTGTATAGCAAAATTCCCTGACCGTTCCTGATTTTTTTTTTGAAATTCCCTGACTTTTCCATGACTCCCTGACTTTCCAGGTCCCACACGAACCCTGTACTATAAACAGCTATTTTTAGCCAAGATTAGCATTTTCACTGGAAAATTAGGGTTTTACTTTACTTGTATTAAGCAGGAGGGAGAACCTGTAGAAGGTTTAGGTCTAAAGACCGACCGGTTACATGTATGAGAAGGAGCGGCCGACTTACCGGAGCCGGTTAGAATGCAGACAAATGCCACAATGCTTATGTAGGCTACCACCATCCAGTCTATGACCACTGCGAACCAGCGCGCACTCGTTATGGAGAGATTGAAGGCTGAACTGTTGACGTTCTGAACACACCTGCTTTAGCTTCTTCTACCACACTCACTTGTAGACAGTATAGGGTGACCAGCGGATAAGGGAAAAGCCTCCTGATCGCCACAGAAGCAATTTTCGGGCCAATTTTTTTACAAGCTCGAGCACAAAAATCGTTAACTAGGCTTTTCCCCAACTTCTCCCCTTGACTGTTCCCCCCTTATTTACGACCCCTAAGGACGGATGACTTCTTTTCTTTCTCACATAATTAGAGCTTCGGCTTAGTACCTGATAGACGTGGAAATTCTTCAAGACGGCCTGTGCGGCGCCGAACGCGCGGATCGAAGTGAGTCCGTTGAGTGTGGCTGAGACGTGCGAAAAGACCGGACTGCGAGCTGCAACCATTTTGCTATCAGACATAGGTAAGGGGCGCCCTCAGGCGCTGACCTACCACCTCAGCCGGCCGCTACCCCCTCTGGAATTTTTTGGAAGAATTTTGTATAGAAAATTACGATAAAAATATGCCTGAATTAGGTGTAAATGAGCTCAGAATAGCTAGAATAGCCAAAAAAACTTGATTTTAGCCAATAATCGGACTTTTTGGCTTACCATCCCCTCAGCCCCCTCAGGAATTGAAAATTCTACCCCCCCTCAGCCGAAATGATAGCCAATGTCTGGAAAGCTATAAGAACTGTGAGATTGAGCAAAGCTTGAAAATTAAGCCGTAATTACTTGTCGACTCGATGCGTTTGAGATCGCGCGAGGTCTTCAGGTAGTAGTGGCGCATCCAGAAGAAAAGCAAGGCCAGAGGTAGGGTGGGAACGAAAACCAGCGGATTCAACGCCCCCACCACTATTATCACTGCCGTGAACTGTAAAGCGCCCTGAAACACAAACACCCACCATCTTCTACAATGAGGCCTCTCTCCTTTCAGGCGATACCATTCTACAGCTTCACTTAACTTCAACCGATAGCATAAATGGTGCTTAAGCATACATACAGTACATAAATGTGTATGGTACGCAGCTCAGGGGGACAGCCAGATCATCACGCGCAGTTGGCTCTAGGTGCAAATTTCAGGTTGGAAGTTAGAATTTTTAACGAAAGGCATGAACAAAAACTCGAAGTTTTCGGGTTTTCATACATGGGCAGGAAAAATCCGGAGGGGTATGTGGTTGTCGACATGGGTTGGAGAGTATAAAACCGCTTTCCTAAAAAAAGTCGCCTAAATTTTGGAGATGGTATGGGCCGGTGGCGAGTGGGGTTAGCCCGAATTTTTTTGTTTTTTCCCAAAAAAAGGTTGCCAAAATTTTCGGAGGGAGTAGCGCCAACTGGCGAGGGGGTATGGCCGGTGAGGGTGAAACCACCTCACCCCGCCCATGTATGGTTTTGTTGTCAAAACTGTTCAAAAAGTAGTTAGCCAGCAAACATTGTCAAAAAATCGAAATTTTCGACAACAATTTGTTGGTGTTCGGTCGCTTGCCAAAACTGATTCATTTTGCTTAAAAACGCATCAGAAGAAGGCTTGCAAGCGTCTGGAAACGAAATGAAAACATAGAAATCCTTGACGAATCAACCTAAGCCCAACCTTTTTGCAGTACTTGCATGCAAATAGCTTACGGTGATAAAATCGAAGAAGGTGAAAGAGACCCGCTCGTCCATGGCACCCGTATCTTTGGAAAACCGGTTCAGAATTCGGCCTGCAAACCGGGTTTGGAACAATTGAAACCAGACAGAAAACTGGAACCAACCCACCAACAGGATTGTTATCGAAGAAAGCCACTTTGCTGCGCACAACCGAATTGAACATTTTGGCGTGCAGCTTACGCGAGGCCACAACTTGCCCCATGCGGAAGACAAGCGCGCGAGCGATGCTGATTACGAACAGAAACCCGATCAGTGCCATGTAGATGTGCATAAAGTCGTCCTGACTCAAACCCGACAGAAACGATTGGCTGGCGCTAAGTGTTCGGTTGGTCGCGTTTTGATTGGTCAAAAAGCGCTGACGCTCTGCTTCGGTGGTCCTGCAAGCAAAATCAGTTATTATTTGAGGGATTTGTTTGACCGGAACTGACCAGACGTTGAGCCACCAGTCGGTGAAGTTGAAAACGATCTGTCCGAACACGATGAAGGCGAACAGAACAACCAGCACGAACACATTGCCCATTGCTGCTACGTATTGTAAGTAGACGCCAATGTCTACCGCTCCGACGCCCCTCTCCTCTTCTTGAAACCCAGACGCCTGTTCCGCCTAAATTTCGGCGGTTTAGACGAACACTCACACATTTTTGTTCGCATGAAGAACAACAATAAGCCAACAAGTTCCAAAAACGCCTACATTTCCAATGGCCAAGGACCAGGCCGATTCGCTCAAACTCTTGGTCGCCGCGCTCAGCAACGACGTGTCAGCTGCGCCGTTCTCCAATAATTTCTCGGTCTCGTTGTTTTCGTCCTCTGCGAACACTTGGGGTGTTCGTGTTTTTGGGGTAGAGGTGGTGGTGGGAGAGCTGGGGGCTCGGGTGGGTGTCAGAGCCTCGTCGGTGGAGGATCTTTTGCGCGGTGAACTCTCGGAATCGCGGCGAGTGTAACTTTGTTCTGTTTCTCGCAGGATCTCCGAGAACTGTTCGCCCATCAGTTGCAGTTGTTCGTAGGTGCCGCAGGCCACCATCTCGCCGTCCTTGACCAGAATGATGTGGTCGGCCTCGTGCAGGTACTGCAGTTGGTGGGTGACTAGAATTCTGATCTTGGAAGCGAGGTGCTTTTTTATGCATCTGAAACAGACAGGCGTTACAATTTAGAAGTCAGTTCCTACTGTTACTGTTACGGTTGTTCCTCTTGTTACTGTTCTTTTTACTGTTACTGTTGTTCCTCTTGTTTTGTTACTGTTGTTTTTACTGTTACTGTCGTTGTTTTTACTGTTACGGTTGTTCCTCTTGTTACTGTTGTTGTTATTGTTACTGTTGTTGCTGCTTCTGTTACTGTTACTTCTGTTGGTGTGGTTCCTCTTGTAGCTGTTTGTTACTGTTACTGTTGTTCCTCTTGTTACTGTTCTTGTTATTGTTACTGTTGTTGCTGCTTCTGTTACTGTTACTTCTGTTGGTGTGGTTTGTCTTGTAGCTGCTTGTTACTGCTATGTACTGTTGTTCCTCTTGTAGCTGTTACTGTTACTGTTGTTGTTACTGTCACTGTTATTATTGTTGTTGAGTCACTCTTTTCGATCAATTTTGTTTTGTCAATTCACTTCACAGCCTGTCTCTTCTATAAACAAACAGCCAAAATTAGACTATCGCTATTATTGTAGTTGCGATGCGGCGTGTTGTTGTATTGTTAGCTGTCAGTCTTCTCAACGGAGTGCTGTGTCTCAAGTGCAGCTTCCTCTTACCAGCCGATCTACTGGAAAAGCCAGAGCAGGAAGAAGCCTACTACGGCCACGACCACAGCAACGACATCGATTGGCAAGGCGAATGCCAGGCCACCAACGGCACTCTCGCCAATCCCTTCGACAAAGCCTGCGCCACCCTGATCGGTACATTTCAGAGTCAGCTGGACAGTAGGAAACAGATCAAAGCGCGAATGCTGGGCTGTGCCAACTTCCGATGTCCCAATATAGGCAAGTGTTTCACTCTGGTCGGGCTGGGAGACATGACAGTGACCAACGGCACTAAGCTGGAGACATTTCTGGTTCGGCTGGCCGAAGGCAAACTGTGCTGTTGCGACGACGAGGACAACTGCAACCAACGGTTCACTGCCAACTACACCGATCCGGAATCTGCTGCTGGCGCGGTCACTGATGCGTCTCTGCTTCCTGTCACAATTACAACTGCTTTATTATTTTTCTTGTTCGACTGAGTTGTTTGTTGTGTGTCTGTTTGAGCCACTGGTTCTCTACGCTAATTTATAGAGCTGGATACTGCCGAATTAAAAGTGTTTTGCTTGGTTCTTTTAGACTTTCCTTCTTTGACAACTGAACTGAACAGCAGAGCCTGCGTAAATCTTGTTACAATAACCATGCTGTACTGATTAGGTAGTTAACTCAACATCATAACTGTACCACCCATCATCCAGCTACTGATTGGATCAATAAATTGAAAGAAAGGTGAAAAAGCTGGGCATGGGAATGGAACCCAGCATCTTTAAATTTCCGGTCCAATGCACTAACCACTATGCTACACTCCGATGCCCACCCAACAAACACCTTAGCTTAGCTAGACACTTGACAAGCCAGACAAACGGGTTGGGTTCATTTCGGTGCCGACATTTCGGTGCCGTTCATTTCGGTGCCGACGTTTCGGTGCCAATTCATTTCGGTGCCGGTACATTTCGGTGCCAATTCATTTCGGTGCCGTTCATTTCGGTGCCGGACAAAAATTCTCTCGGTAATTTGCAGTGCTACCTTAATGGTTCACATTCCTAGCTAATTGGTAGTGCCAATCTACAAAACAAACAAATCAAGTCCAACTGAGGTCAGCCCACGTCAGTCACAATGGGTCCTCAGGCATGCATAATTATTATATTTATGTCAGACATGCTGGCTCCTCATAAGTAGTTTGGTTAACTTGCATGTTGCTGTGTCGTAATCATGGAAGAGCTTAGAACTAATCGCAACGGTCGAACTTTCGTCTATGGCGGATATGTTTTTACGTTCGAAAAGACTGGCTCAGACGGACTAATCACGTTCTGGCGCTGTGGCACCGAAATGAACGGCACCGAAACGTCGGCATCGAAATGACCGGCTCCCCAGACAAACAGTGGGGAGCGGACCAATTGGCCGCAACCTCAAACCCATGTTAGACTGGAAATGGAGTCTTACTTCTCAAACAAATATCTACCAACGGCCGCGTCGACGGCGCTCAGAGGGTCATCGAACAAGTAAATATCGGCGTCGCGGTAGACGGCCCTCGCCAGACAGACACGCGCCTTCTGACCTCCACTTAGGGTGATGCCCCGATCGCCGACCATGCAGAAATCGCCCTGCGGCAGTGCAGTCAGGTCCTACAAGAATGGACGCAGTAGTGCGTATGAATCTTTCGATTAGTTTACCTTTTTCAGCGCACAAACTTGCACAGTCTTTTGGTAGCGCTGCTGCTGGTAATCAGTGCCGAAAACTATATTTTGTCTCAGAGTGGCAGAGAACACCCACGAATCCTGCGCTACGTAGGCCACGCTGCCCCGGCAGTTGATCTGACCGCCCGTTCTGTGAGTTTCGCCCAGTATTCCGCTTAGAATGGTGGACTGAAACAAACGTTTAGATTGTAGGGTCAGCGCCACTTAAGGTGACGTACACAGACATGGGCAAAAGGGCGGCTGAGGGGGTTGACCCCCAGGCTCTGACCTACCCCCCTCAGGCCGCCGCGACGCCCTCAGGAACTCTTAGAAAGAATTTTGTATAGAAAATTATGACAAAAGTAGGCCTAGATTAGGCGTAAATGAGCTCAGAATAGCTTATTTTAACCTATTTTGGCGAAAAATAAGCATAAAACCTTAACTTTAGTTTAGTAAAAAAATCGGACTTTTTGGCTTACCATTCCCTCAACCCCCCATGAGTCGCCACTACCCCCCGTCAGGAATTGAAAATTTACCACCCCTCAGCCGAAATGCTAGCCCATGTCTGGACGCACGTATGGTAACGAGAAGTGCAGGTACAGTACCTTTCCACATCCGACAGGGCCAATAATAGCCACGATTTCACCAGGTTTGGCTGTAAAGCTGAATTTCTTTATGGTCTCCGATTCCTGGCTCTAAACGTACCATCGCAAATCTATTTACATAGCGATCATTGCAAAATTATCTCACTAACCTCTTCCCATTTAGCCGAGTAGTTCTTGACCTCGACAATCGGCCCAAGCGCAGTATCCATTTTCGGCCCATTTCTAATCAAGTCATCCTTCTTTAAGCCATCCTCGGTATTTGTTACGGACTCCGTTAAAGCTTCATGTTCTTCCAGCAGCAAAAAGGTCTAGAATAAACACAAGAGTTTTTTCGACGGTATTTGCGTCATAATATGGTACCACATTACGGTATGGTATCGCCTCAACTGAACCGAGACCATTATTACGGATTGAAGCAAAGCATCATGGAACCGATACCCAGAATAAGACGAGATATGTGATTCAGCTGGAAATTGTTTGTTTTTTTGGGCCACATTATGTCATTAGTGGCGCTTTGTGGGCCCGTTGCCCAATTGTTGTTTGTTGTTGGGTAACAAATACGGTATACGGTATACGGTATATGGAGTTAAATCGATACCACATGGTCACATAACATAGTCAGCACCATTGATATCGAGAATTCCATGACTGCATTACAACAATTCTTTTACATGGATAGGAAAAATTGGAGGGGATCAACAAACGGAAATTTATGTTTTGTCCCACCTATTTCTAGGATTGGCGTGCGATTTTGGTGGGCAGAGGAAGAAAAGTCTTCTCAGCTGAGAGGGTGGAGCCCAAGTTGAGGGTAAACCTCAGATACCCCGACCCCGTGCGATCGATGAGCCCACCTGAATTCTGCCGATGGTCACTTTGGCCTCGAACAGGAACTGCATTCCGAACGGAACGAACAGCGTTATGGGCAGCCGACAGGAGTTGAATAGCGCAGCGGAGACAAAGACGGTTTCTGCGGTGAGCGGGTGACCGGACCAGATATAGGCCAGAATGGCGCATAGAATCACCAGCTGACCACTGGCCCAAAAAAAGGCCAGAACCAGTGCTTGCCAGACAGCCCCCAGACGGACAATGCGAAGCTCGCGACTGAAACCACCCAATGGTGGATGTTTACGGCAGATGCTAGAAAAACCCACGCTCTATACTGATCGACCAACTCGGAGAAGGCGCCCTCCCAAGCGTACATCTTGATAACACGAATCGCATTCAGAATCTCGCTCATCACTCCGATTCGCTTGTCGCTGCGGACTGCCACTTTTCTCCTAGAAAAATGGGTTGGGGTAGTCAAGTCAAAATCTGAAAATCTTGGGGTGGGCCTGCCGGTTTGGGGGGTCGTGGCGATTTTTGTGCGGGGTCAGGAACAAAAGTCGGCTTCAGGTGGGTGGGTTGTGTCGTGTGGGGGTGGGTCGAGCCCAAGTTTTGGAGTGGGCGAAACCCCGTGGACCATGTACGTACGTACTCAATGAAGTCTACCCATAACACGGTGCCCAGTCAAGTCTCAAGTGTCACCTTTATGGTACTGATGGTGATGACAGCACCAAATCCGGTTGGTACTGCAAGATCAGTAAGTAAGCTCACCTGCACTTTCCCATCTGTCCGCTGAAGAAGCCTTGAATGGGCATTAGTAAGAAAATAGCTCCGAAGCCAGCCAAGCAGGAGGGTCCAAGTTCGTGCCAGAGAAAGGCGCCGTACGCAAACAACATCAAAGGTGCCACCCACAGGTAGTGCACGAACATAGCGCACTGAAAGTATTTTACACAATTACTAGACTACTAGCTATTCAGTATTTCGGTTTTCCAGCTATTCTGGGTTTTCTGCCCTTGGACCTAAAAAATCCTCCATATTTTTCACCTATCAACAAAAGGTTAACAGAATGCCAGCGAAAATTTCTTATAATAGTATAGATAAAATATGACCCATCGAAATTTTCGGCAATAATTAAAAAAACAACTGGCTACGAATTGTGCAAGTTTGGTGCGAAAATTCCGAGTGCAGGGACGTTCCGGGACTGTGGTGGTACACCACATAAGGTACCCCTACAAATGGCCATGGGGTGGCGTTAAGTGCCTGACTGTAAAATACGATTTTTGGTCCAGCTGAGCAAGCATCGAATCGAATATTGGGGAAGCCAAGTTTTTCTGGTCTTGTTGATACAGCCAAGAGCAAAAAACTTACAAAATCAAATCTGGCCACATCATTCGAAAGTAGATTAACCACGTGTCCAACGGTGGTCTTGTGCAAGGCGCTGCTACTAAGGCGCAGACCCTGCAACCAATCAACATAAAATCACTATTACTACTCAGGTTTTGCGAGAAGCCTGACTTTCTGAAAGACCAGTCCGCAGGCGGCGATTCGCATTTGCATTCCAATTCTCTGCAGTCCATAGAAATAGGGGTGGTGGATTAAGGGATAAACGGCAGCGCAGAAGATCAGTCCACACGCATAGACCAAAGCCTCGTTCCTGGTGAGCGGATGGTCGAACCGGAAGTAACGGATCAGACCGCCGATGAACAACGGCTGAATACATCGCGCCAGTTCCTGAGAAAAGAGTTATGTCAGTCAAATAATATTACAATCATGTAGGAAAAAGCCGCTCTTCACTTTGAGCCCTATCTCGGGTTTAGAGGCTTGGGAAGAAAAGAAAAACTTTTCACCCTTTCAAAATTACCGCTTCAAATCATAAACAGACAAAGCAAAGTACCTTAATATACTTGTTTTGTACCGATTACGAAAGGCTTATAGAAGCAGTTTTCAGACTGGGGTTCTAATAATCATTGCAAACAATCAGCCAGTTAATCGCATCCCCCTATAAGGTAACTTTATGATCGGCTTACCTCAAGAAGCAGCAGAAAACCGTGTGCGCCGACTTTGGGACCAAACGTTTTGATGATGGCTCGCGTCAAACTGACGGGACGGCCTCTGGCGGCTGCTTGCTGCTGCTCACTTTCCCACGCCCTACGTTGCAACCATACATGTAACAGGGGGTCTGCCTCCCACTCTACTTAGGTCAGACCCGCTCCGATTTTTCCAGCAAACAATTTTTAAGCAAATTTTTGCGATTTTTGCAATTTCAGAAACAAAAATTGCCAAAATCGCCTGTAAAACAGCCACTTGTAGACGCTTTTTGAGCGTTTTTTAGTGTCCACTCTCTCCCAAAATTTGGGCTTAGACCCCCCGCCGGCGCCAGACCCCCCAACCCCTCCCCCTTCGGTGGATGACCTGTTACATGTATGGTTGAAACCAAAATACAGACAAAACTGTCAACAAAACTGACTTGGTGAGCAGTTTAGTGAGATGCTCCGACTCGTCAGCAGGCAGCGTTTCATACAGATCTTCTTCCTGCACTCCCTTTCTATAGCCTCTCCACATGAACGGATTCATAAAGCTAAATTTATAACAAATGCAATAAAGCTATGCCTATCTCTCTCTGCCTTAACAACTTTAATCTTCGCCAGCGTTAGCAAGCAAAGTCAATTTAGTTGGCCTTTTTAGGTGGTGTCTGACTCCTCGTCTAATAGGCGGGAATTTCGAATTTCGAAAGAGCGGTTGGGTTTCTTGCGAAATTTCGATTTAGAAATCATAAAACTGGGCAAAATTCTCTCTGACTTAACAACTTTAATCTTCGCCAGCGTCAGCAAAATCAGCTTAGTTGGCCTTTTTAGGTCGTGTCTGTCTGCTCGTCTTAATAGGCGGTAATTTCAAATTTCGAAAGAGCGGTTGGGTTTCTTGTGAAATTGGGATTTCGAAATTATAAAGCTATGCAAAATTCTCTCTGATTTAACAACTTTAATCTTCGCCGGCGTCAGCAACATCAGCTTAGTTCGCCTTTTAGGTTATCTCGTATTGATAAAGTTGAAGTTAAGTCTCCTCATCTTAATAGGCGGTAACTTCGAAAGAGTTGTTGGGTTTCTTGCGAAATTGCGATTAATTTTCGATTTCAAAAACACAAGCTTTACAAATAGCTAGACTGCACACCAATTCAACTTAGTCGCTGAATAGCTTAGCTCAGACGTACCAGAAGAAAACTCTCGAAACGAAGCTAGCGCGGCCCTGCGGGTTGCGCTTGAGCGAAGTCTTTCCGGAGTCCATATTTCTTCTGCCGCCCGCCTTAAAGTCAGACCAGATTGGCAAACACAAAGCTCCTCGCCGATCTCGAAACAATAGGACCGGTTTAACCGACCTGTCTCTGATCAGTTATTGGCGAGATTAAACATCAGACAGCGTACCAACTACGCGGCTAGAACCGGCCGTACAGATTACAGCAAACACGTTTCTCGCATAAATGTTTATGCTGCATTACACACTCAACTGCGGCGATCGCCGTGTACTTTTCGTCTGTGCACTAGTACGTGATCTTTACGGAAGAAGCTGAGATCACAGTCGGGACAGGAAAACGGACGAACTCCTTTGTGGTCGCGGTTGGTGTGCACTGTCAGGTCCCGCTTTTCTGCGAACGTTTGTCCGCAAACAGTGCATGAATATTTACGGTCCGGTTGATGGTTGGCTCTTCTGTGTCTGGCCAGATGCGATTGGGTATTGAATTTCTGTTCGCAGAGCGAACAAGCAAACGGTTTCTCTCGCGTGTGCACACACCGCACGTGGGTTTGCAGTGCTCCTTTTTCTGTAGTTCGGTGTTCGCAATACGGACACTTGAAGGCCTTGACTTTGATGTGAACGCTTTTCATATGTCGGTCGCGCAAGCTGGGGTACAAAAAGCGCGCATCGCACTGTTCGCATTGGAACTTCTTGACTAGCGGCGTGCCGTTGAACAGTACTTCGTGCACAGATTTGACATGCTCGGTCAAGAGCGCTTTAGTGCGAGCGGTGTGTTTACAGAAAGAACACTTGAAGCCTTCTTTGGCGTGACTCTGCACATGCAGTCGTAGTCCGTGACGCGTCTGCAGCTCCTTAGAACAGGCCGGCCATGGACAGGACAGCAGTTTTGTTCTGTGACACGACTGCATATGTTCGAGTAACTGTTCTCTGTTCTTCACCGACAGCAGACACAGGTCACAGATGGTGCAATTGCCGTCGTGCTCGGCTGCCACGTGAGACTTGAATTCGCGCACAGACGAGCCGGTGAACGAACACATTCCGCAGTACCATCTCCGAGACTTTTTGGCCTGTTCTTTTTGCTTAGTAGGAGTTGCTTTATCTTCTGCAGTTTCGGAGGCTTGACGGCAACTGTTCGAGTTGATGTGTGCCTCGAGAGGTGGCGCCGAGTGGAAGAGAGAACCGCAAACGGCGCACATGTATTTGGGCTGGCTCTGATCCGACTGTTCTATCCACTGGTGACTGGGAGAGGGAAGCGGTTCTGGGAAGATGTCGGCTGACGAACTGCTGGGAGGAGGCGAGTACAGACTGCTTCTAGAGGACTGCGATGTCTCTATAAGAAATGGCAGAGGTGTACTTCGTCCTTTCATTCATTCATTATGCAGTTAAATGGATAAAAAATGTCCACGGAATCGTTCGTTTTCGGTCACTTCTTTATCGATTTGGCTCAAATTTCAAGCAAAAATTAATAAGACAACTGGCTACGGTCGAAGACTAAAACATCTAGATGGTCCACGGAAAATCTAATTTTTTTGGCAATTCAAAGAGCATGGGTCTAAAATTTGCAGGAATCATTGGTGGTGCATTGGACATAACATACTGACTGGACAGCCCTCTAGCTCAAAGGGGACCAAAATTGGGGGATTTCAAGTAGTAGAATAGAATAGAAAATCCCGTAGTAAGAAATCTACCTTCTGGAGTCAAAGCACTGAATTGTTGTCAGATTTAGCCACGGTTTTGAATTTCCCAATTTAGGTTCCCCTTGAGCCAGAAGGCTGCCCATTCAGTAATGGTTATGTCAAGTGCAATACCAATCATTCCTGCAATTTTTAGACCTATGCTCTTTGAATTGCCTAAACAAAACTTCCATGGACCATCCAGGTACTTACTTAGTCTCCGGTCATAAAACCAGCACGAGTTAGAATTTTGGCACTAAACTTCCACAATAAGCAGCCAGCTGTCTTATTAATTCTTGCTTAAAATTTGAGCCAAATCAATGCCGGGGTTCTGCCCCACCCCAACTTAGGGCAGACTCCCAGAGACGGCTTTTCCCACCCCCTCTGATTTTACAATTTCAGACACCAAAATTGCTAAAATCACCTGTAAACCGTAAATCAGTCAGCACTTTTAGCTGTATTTTAGCCCAAAATTAGCGATTTTTGACGATCTTAAACCCGAAATGAGATTTTTGGTCGTTTTTAGTACCCAACCTCCCTCCCCTAAAATTTGAGCTCAGTCAGACCACAGTCGGCACCAGACCTCCACCAAACCCCTTTCCACCATAGGCGGAGGACCTGCTGCATCTACGTAGCGAACACAAAGTTTAACCCTTTTCAAATCACCACCTTAGGCGAGCACTGCTCTCTAGACAAATTTGTGTTCACCTTAAACTCCGAGAGCCGCTGAACACTAACACATACGATACACATAACAATCGGAATCGTACCACGTCGGACAAACTGTTCAGGCGATGGGAAATAGTCGACACAAAGCCCAAGGAAGTCAGCAATGACAAGTAGATAAATATAAACCAAACCGGTGCCATCTTGACCACACCGACCGCAATGGCGGGGAGGGTTGTTTTGTTGTTAAAGGTAGTCGCCGTACCTTGTGTCTCTTTGTGCTCTACAGCAGTTAGCTACTCCTAGTCCCAAACGGACAAAAAGTTACTACAAGAACACGCGACAAACATAAAAAGAGGCGAACACAATTGTACGTACTTAAAGTTCGTACTGTTGGTTGGATGGCGTTCGCTCATTCAAATAACCAGGATGACTTCGAAAGAGTCAGCACAAAAGAAGTTTTGTTCGCGCGTTTGTGTTCCCCAGTCTAATGCGATCAGAACACAAAACGTCAGTGTTCGTAAAAAGAATGATTTGAAGACTGTCAAACAAAAAGCGCATAAACGAACTGCTAAACTAGCTTTAGCGATTGCATAAAGATTCTGACCTGCGATATTGCTGGAAGAGCTGGAACAACTAGAACCAACCGATGATAGCAAAGGGGTTTGTTTCGCGTCGGCCTTGTGTACCGAACCTTCGAAAAAAGATTCCGTCTTGTCCTCGGAAACTCCGTATTCGACTGAAAGTACGTTCGAGTAAGTTAGCTCCAAAAAAGCCAATTACAGTCAAACTTCCATAAGTGCAACACGCTGTATCCCAAATTTTCGTTGCACTTATGGAGATGCGGTCCAAAAGTGCTCGAAAATGCATAGAAAGAAATGTGTTTGTTCTCTGTTCGTATTCTACCGTTTAGAATACACCTAAAAGGAATTCCTGACCAAAAAGTTAACAGAACTCTGAATGATACATAAGATAGGCTAACTTTTGGGACCTAGAAAACCGTTGCACTTATGGAGGTTTGACTGTAAACAAAACACCTGAATTGTCAGTGCTCAAAGAGAAAACAACGCGACTGTTCCAATTTTCACGAATGATTCGAGCGTCTGTCTCGGTCGGCTCGCTCGAGACAGTAACTTCTTCGATGTAATCACTGCACCGTTGTACCGCTTTGGCATGCTTCTCGAGCAGGCGTCTCTGCTGGTTTTTGTTTGCTTTCTGCTTCAGCCGAGCCAACGAACCCTCATCCAAGGACAAAATCCCGAAAACTCGGGCTGCGTCGCCCAATACAACCACCTGAAAGTTTGTTTAAATTCCCGTCTCTCGAAGGACGCAAAATTGTTCCGGCGTTCGTTGCTAGTTAAACAATAAATGTAAGGGGGTCCGGGGGTCTGTCCCCACCCGGCTCAGGGCACCCCTTAAATGATTTTTCGACTTTCCTGTTGTATCGCTGTAAAACAGCACTTTAAGCTGTACTTAAGCCCAAATCAGCAATTTTGGACGTCTTCCATCCAAAATTTGCTTTTTCCAATTTTTAAGAGGTTTTTAGTATCCAACGTCTAACCTTCAATTTGGGGAACCCCCCTGCAGGCGGCATGACCCCGATCAGATGTGCGGGGGCCTTACGGCCTACGATCAGACTCGTGGTCCATTTCGCTACTCCCATGGTTCGTAATCTCGGACGTTTGCCCTTCTTTCACTGCCCGGCCGCGTCCTAGCCATGCTGTTGAGTGCCAGTCACGAAGAGGGCGCCTGGCCTGTTGACGTCATGATGCTGTCAGCTCCCGACGGCCGCCGGTGCCCCGTATGCCAGAGGGCTCCCGGCATAGTTGGTTTCTCAGACAGCTTCTGACATCGTCGAAGTCCGTCTTCTGACATCGTCGAAGTCTTCTCCTCCAACACGGCATGCTTTCCGGAGCGGCTTCGGTGCAACGGCAGATCCAGTCCTTTCCCATTTTACCTACTCACTGTCACCAGCTTTCGGTGGCCTGGGTGGAGCTCTGTGCCGACGACCAACTCTTTGCCGCGCCAAGAGGATGAACGCACGAGCTCAAGCACACTGGCTATGCGGCCTAACCTACTACACCAACTGTGCCGGCAGCAGCAGCAGAGCCGGCAGCAGAGCCCTCTATTTTGGCCGAGTCAAGCACAAAAATCACTCAACCTCAAACAATGATATAGACGGCCCAAGAACAGAACAAAAGTATTGGTACTCTAAGCGAATTTGGTCCTAAGGGACATCATTTTCGGTTTAATCGTTGACGCGCACTAATCGCCGTTGGGCGAAGGGCTGTGAGCTAGAGCAAACCTTGTCTTGAAACCTGGCTCGAAAAATTTGTTTACCTGGTACTGGAGGTTGTGTCGCCAATTTTGGAAGTAGAGAAACCCGGCTGGCTAACGAAAGATTTTTGCTAATTCTTTAGCTGTTACATGAATGAGATGAGACCTGGCTTTTAATTTGGGCTTTGAGCTAAAAAGCTAAGAGCGAAAGATCAAACGGGAACATGCAGCTTGTTGGTGCGCTGTTTATCGCGTTGGTGTGCAAACTTTTTCTGGTGCGGGAGCGTCCTCTTCAAGAGGAAACTTGGGCATGGCTCTTAAATTCAAATTCTCGGTACCGTACCTCCAGATAATGTTGCAGCACCTATTCTCGCTCTCGCTATTGTTTGCCTGTCCCGACGGCAAGGCTGAAAATCGAACAACCCAGGTCAAGTCAGCAAGCGGCTTGTTTTTTCGTCTAAAACGTAAACCAAGCTTTGCAGACCGCAAATTCCCCGCACGCTCACTTGCTAAGGCAAAGGTTATTTTTTGTGTACTGTAGTTCTAAAATTCGAATTGATTGTAGTCCGGCGCGCAAAATGCCTGCCAATCTACGTACGTAGGCGCGCAGCGCAGCACTAGCTAAAGTGGCACTTGGAGGCTGGAGGGTTCTGTCAAACTGATCAAACTGGCAACCCATGTGCACACTGCCCTAGACTGACTCAGGTGGTCTGAGCGTGTCAGTGTAACTTGAGGGCATCGTCTGTAAAATGTGCTGTGCGTTTTAGCGTGGCTCTGCATTCGGCAAAGGGACACTTCCGGCGGGGAGTGTCATGTTGGACATGAATATGATTTTGTATCTTTTGTACCGTATGTGTGTAAAGCTGTATTTTGTGTTTAACGGTATTCGCGCTTGTTGATTGTCATGTTTTGATTACGGTAATTGATTTACCTGCAACATCTTTTCTGTAACTTTGAATCAGTTTCTTGTTGATGAGTTGGATAAAAGTGTAGCTGTGGTGCGGTCGTCTTAATGGTCAGCCGGAGAATGGGGTAACTAAGGTTCGATGTCGTTTTATATTGCTGAAAGGTTAGTACGTTCCTCTATTTAGTAGTCGCCAAGCTTCGTCGCGTAAATGCATTCAACGTGCATTATTTCTAGCACAGGCCAAGGCCTGCTAAACCTGTTCTGTTCTGGCCGCTCCTGCACTAGGCCATGCTTAAGCGGCCAGTCTCCACACCCTCTACCCCATCGGCGGATGATCTGTTACAACTTGTATGATTCAAACTGAGAAATTTGTGTTCGATTTTGAAAGAGAAAATCGCTACCTCTCGTTCAGTGAGCTTGAGAACGGATCCGTACATATAGTCGAATATTTTGGGCAATTGGGCCACATACAACGGGTCGACAGCTTCCAAACTGAGCACAGTAGAGGCCTCTGTACTCTGCAGCAACGACTCGAAATAGGAACTGAAGCTGGCCAGCACCAGTTTGTGACTGAGAAACTGGTCGTCAGCGTCAGTCTGACTGGCTATTTTGGCGTCAATGAACTTATGCTCGGCGCGGAACCTCTGAAAGCTGATCAGCAGCATGTAAGCGGTGGCCGACGGACGCACAACCACCACCGCACCGGAACTACGCTGCATTTCGTTTTCGAGCGATTTCACCAACGCAGACACGCCGAAGGCGCGCGCCAATTCCAACAGTTCGGCGCAGTTGGACCGATTCACTTCGAGCGTGTGGCCGTACATGAAGTTGACGATAGAACGCATCAGTCGGTCGTAATTGAATCCCCCGCCGGACTGGTTGAGACTGAGAATGGCGCAACCTTCGCTGTTGAGCAGCAGCGACTCGAAGTAGTGACTGAAGGAAGCGAGAACCAGCTTATGACAGGAGAAGAGAACGTTGGAGTCGAAGGAAACTTTTACGTCGGTCAGCTTCTGTTCGGCGTAGAAACGCTGAATGGCAGAAAGCAGCACGTTGCCCGACTCGGCCGGCTTTAGAGTGTAGATAGGAGGAAAGAGCGGCTTTAGGGACATCTTTCTTCTTTTTTGACTTGGCCTTTATTTTCTTCTACTACTTTTCTGATCTCCTCTTGTTGTTCTTCACTTTTCTTTTCAACGCAACCGCTTCGTTGCTCTTCGATCGTTACTCCTCCTCTCCTCGGGTCCCGTTGTACTCTAAATTTTTTCAACTTAATTCGTTTGGTAATAATAATTTGGTAATATCGAATCGGCGCAAAGGTAATCGGCGCAAAGCGCAAAGCGCAAATTTACGGTACCAGCGCTAATGCGGGAAAACTTTACATGTGGGTTCAGTCGTTCAGTACCAAAATTTACATTGGAGGAGGCCCGTTCCCCCACCCGCCAACCACCCTGACTTTATTAAAGCCTTGGTTTTAGCTTAGGCCTAGGTTCAATCTTAGCTTTTCAGGTTAAAAATGGCTATTTTGTGGGTGGAGGAATGGACCCGGAATCATTTACATTAAAGCCTTGAACTGGTTAGTAGTCTAACTTAGCTTCTTGGTTTTAAGGTAACGCGAACGTAAAAAAGTACTGCTGGGCTGGGAAAGTGCTGACATAATATTATTATAATAATTATAATCTCACCAGCAATCTGAGAGCACAGAAACTGGTGCTGCTGCGGCGAACCACATTTATTATTTGCGAATCTAGAGAGTTATTTATTCTGTGTATTCTGTACGTTACGTTGTTACTTACACGGGAGCGGACGCTTTTAGACACGCCAGGCTTACCGCTTGAGAATCAAGGAAATCAAACATCGCTAGCAAACGAGTTGCATACTTTAACTTCAAAACAATTTCCAAGGCGTATTCACAGTACATCGTTCGCTGCTCTGTTTTATTGGTCGTATAGTCTAGTCAGTAATAGCGATCCGCGCGCCTGTCACTCTGACTTCTCTCTTGGCTACGAATACGAATACCAAAATCAGCTGTGAAATTTGCAAACCATTTTTCGTGTACGGCTCTGCCTTATTAATCCAGGCAATTTAGGACCGCCCGAATTTGCTATGATTAGACCGGGGACCGAGATTGTTAACTTTTACCAACTTATGAAAACCACACTTACGTTGTTGCCGCAGTAGCTTTGTTAGGCGTGCTAGTCACCGTCCCAGCATAATTATGATCGACGCCGACTTCGTCTTCAACGAACGGTACCGTTTCGTTCATCTTTATTTCATTTACAAATGTTAAAAAGCCGTTCCTCTAGGACGGAAATGGGTGGAGCTGCTAATGTATCCGAAGTTATTCTCGACCTATACCCCACGCTGATGTGGGCAACGAAACTTATGGATTCCAGAGTGGTATTAAACTTGAAATATTAACTTGAGTAATTAACAACAATTAATAGTAATTAATAAAATAATCAACGTATTAACTTGAGTCCTTGAAGGTTAAATACAGTGCATATTGCGAATGAGAAATGGTCCTGAGACAATCATCATTTATGGAACGACAAATTAAGAAAAGAGGGACGATAGAATTTAAATTTCGCGGGCTACACTATCTTAGATGTTCACGCTACCACTGAAAAATTTGCGCCACTTTGCGCTTTGCGCCGATTAACTTTGCGCCGATTCGATATTACCAATAATTTGGATGGATTCGGTTGGGGAGATCACTCGAATTGCAAATTTTCGACCGAATGTGGTATCAAATGACTGCTGACGATCTCTTGATTATTATTTTACACATCAACATCTAATTACTGCATGCTATATTCAGCTTTACCTCAGATTCGTGTTTTTTGCTCTCGGAACAAATCCTATAAAACGTGCGGACCCAAATTGTACATCTTTAACAAATATGACCGAGTGCAGTATCAAACAACTGCTTTTGACTTATATATTATTCTGTTGCACAATAACACACCGGCACATCCCACAACCAACTACTACATGCTACCTCAGATTACGCGTCCCGTCATATCGCCATACTTTATCGATTATTGGCCGATTTCCCCCGGAACCACACCCTGAAAACTTGATGTAAAATTTATACACATTGACGCACATTCGTGCCCAAGGCATCTTTTAGGTAATCTTTTGAAAGATAGCTACCAATTTTACTATGTGAGTAGGTCTATCTTAGATGCATATTTCGGCTCATTTACTTTCAGAGATCCTTGAACAACAAATTAAAAGAAAAAAAGAAAAATACGCCGTCGCGACCTTCACTTACTAAAACAATCGTAGTGTTCGAATCCGACGACAGATATGTCTGCCCAAGAGCATATGCGTAGATATGACAATTTCCTATCGATTAAGCATGTAAAAACAGTCTTCTTCCAAGCCCCCGGACGGTGACCCTTTTGCATTTCGTGCTCCCAGCCACAGACACAGGCATTTAGGCAGTGGACGGCTTCTGTACCGACAATCCATTCTTAGCAGTATTAGGAATTGTCATTTAGGTTCTCATACAGTCACTAAGCAGCTGACAGCTTTTGCAAATCGTCAGTTACTCTCCTTAGTTGAACTGAAAGATCAGTAACTTGCTCCGAGAGCGCAGTCAATGCAGAGTCGGCAGAGTTTTCAGTCAACACTGTCATAGTTGCTTTGTCTACGCTGTCCAGGGATTTCTGGAGATGACGCATTCGAGCCAGAGACACAGAGGAAATGAAGGGGTCGGGGTTGAGCGGCCGTAGGGAGAGCGGTTAGAGAAAACCTTCGCCCACGGCCAGCACACGCTTACACTTACAGATATTACAATTTGCTATCGATTAAGCATAAATATAACAATCTTCGTCCAAAACACAAGACTGAGGTCCTTAGTAAACGAAAATTGGCCAAAAATCATCTGAATTTTAAACACTAATCTGCGCATAGGGCATTCATGCCATTCAAATTCGGTCGGATCCGGCATTCCGAATCCATATTACCTTTTCCCATCTCCAGTTGGCGCGCCTCAGTAGAGCAAGGAGGGAGAATAGTGGTGGTAAAACGTGGGGGATCATTGCTCCCCGGTGCTATAATCCCTCTCGCGCAGGGCCGCCACCAATCGTCCAATGAGCCAATTCGAATTTTTGGCCGGGAAAATGCGTGATGGTCGCGTGCGAAGATGAAAAAATTTGTCCGATGAAAATGCTGCGTGGTGGCAAGAATTTCAGGAGGTTGCGTGATGAGGTTTTTCCATCATCATCCATGAGGCCGTCATTTTAAATGCGCAAATGCGAAGTAAACTGGGGTGTAAATTGGTAAATTGTGCGTGATGGCCGGGCAAATGTGTGATGGATGGTGGCGTGCGAAGCTGATCGGCAAATGCGTGATGAAAAATTGTCAGGTGCACCAAATTGGTGCACGGTCTGCCCCTAAGGGATAATACCACCTCAAAGCTGGCGGCATCCATTCCCGATAATTCGATAATTACAGCATTACCGATTCTCGTCGATACCGGTGTAGTAAGTAACGCAGTGTTTCAGTGTATCGTGCGGAGCAGTACAGTTGAGTTGATTACATACGAACACCACATTATAAACTCCGCCCCTGACCAATCACCAACCAGCGAATCACACAATAACAAAATAATAAAAAAATCGACCAAATACCAACGCCCAAAAAAAGCTCCTAGACTATAAACTCCGCCCACAACCAATCGCCGGCCATCGACTCGCGCAACTTCCAAGGGCAGGAAAGCCCCTGAAAAGTTTCTGGACAAATGTTTGACCTCAAATCATCCTCGAATTTCATGAAATTCAACAAGATAAACATCAAAACAGAGCATGTGTCATGTGACAAACATAACTATAGTAGGGACTAAACAAAACAGATGCAATATGATTGATTTATTTGACAGAAAAAAAACAAAAAATGAACTGTTAGAATAACCAGCATACTGTAGCATGCCGCTAGATGACAGGAGGGCTGGGCCGATCGACGGGCTCAAGGGCCCTCCCCCTCAAAAAACTTGATAGATCAACTGCGGCCAATTTAGTACGAAAGTTTTGGAGTGATGAAGCATTTACAACATCTCTAGGTGAGTTGTTCCATGGAACAACTCGACTCGCGAAGAAGTTTTTGCGCAGTTCTAGACGAGTATGCATAACGTATATCTTAAAGTTATGCCCCCTAGTACCCCTGGTTGGTGCCCAGGTAAAAAAGTCTTCCATCGACAAATCCACCATGCCACTGACCATCTTAAAGACCATAATTAAGTCTCGCACAATTCGACGTTCCTCTAATGATTTCATTTTCAGGAGAGCTAGACGCTTGGGATATGTGTAGCCTGACATCCCTGGCAGGCGCCGGGTAAACAATTTTTGGACCCTCTCAACCAAATCAATATCACCCAGCAAATATGGATTCCAGACCTCAGACGCGTACTCTAGCTTAGACAAAACAAAAGTATTATACATTTGAAAAAGGAAAGGAGTGCTTCTAGTGTGAAAAACCTTGAAAATCAAATTTATTGATTGAAAGCCATTGCGAGCAATTCTTTGACAGTGTGCAGAAAATTTAAAATCAGAAGAAATAGTGACGCCCAGGTCTACTATGTGGGTACATGTAGGGAGAGTGCGTCCACCTAACTCAAACGATGTAGTTGCATTACCGTAACCTAAATGTAATACTGAGCATTTTTGTATGGCTATGTCCAATTGCATTCGTGTTGCCCATGCATAAACACGATTTAAATCATCTCTGAGATTGTAGTTTATGGAACCCCTATCTGTTGCAAAGTAAAGTTTTGCGTCGTCTGCATATAGTTTAAGTTGAGAAGATCGTTTATGTAAATTAGAAATAACACTGGACCTAACAAGCTACCTTGTGGTACTCCAGAAGTTACAGGCCTTTGCTCAGAAACTTCTCCATCTAAACTAACGTACTGTCGTCGACCGGTCAGGTACGATTTCAGCCAATTTAACAGTTTACCAGAAACACCAACATATCTTAATTTACAGAGCAGCTTTGAGTGGGAGACAATATAGAATGCTTTTGCTATGTCTAAATATATCACATCAACCGTTTTTTTGGCATCTAATGACTTCGACCAGTCATTTAGACAAGACAAAAGTTGAGTTACAGTAGACCTTTTGCTCAAAAAACCATGTTGCTCATCTGAGATAACATTTTTGGTTTTTAGGAAATGCACTAACGTTTCCCTAATTATAGATTCGAAAACTTTGCTGAATGCATTTAAAAGACTAATCGGTCTATAATTTTTAACACTGGCGCGAGCACCCTTTTTGTGGAGTGGCATTACTTTGGAAGTTTTCCAGGCGGACGGACAGGTACCAGACGCAAAAGACAAACTAAAAATACGCTCTAGAGGAAAGGCTACGACTGCAGCTAGTTTACGCAGGAAAAATTGCGGAATTTCATCTGGACCTGCAGACCGTTTGTTAGCCAGAAATAATAAATGGTCAAAAACAATTCCCGTGTCAATTTTAACGTCAACTAGTGAGTTTGTAGGAGGGACAGCGGGTCTATCTAGCTTAATCCCATCATCAACAATGAAGACAGAAGCAAAAAAGGAATTAAACAACTCAGCCTTGTCTTTAGATTTTGCAACAACAGTTCCATCCACTTTTTCTAGTACGGGTATCTCTGATTTGCAAGTTAGATGCGATCTAATAAAGCGCCAAAAACGGCTATCAGATTTAGCCTGCAAAACAGCTGTTTCTTCGTTAAATTTGTCCCGTCGTTTTAGTCTACGTGACTCAGATACAGCTGCTAACCAAGCTGTGTGTCTGTCTGCGTTTGGGTTTCTTTTATATTGGTCGTGCAGTTTTCTTTGTCGTTTATGAGCTTTCCTAGTGGCTGGCGACCAGCAAGAGTTCTTGGTCCGAAATTTACGTATGGGAACGTATTTTTCTATCGCTAAACCTATTGTTTCACTAAAAAGTGACCAAAATTGATCTACATTCGTACATGCATCAAAAACAGTGACCCAGTCTACTGCATTTAGAAATGAGAACATGCCAACTAAATCAGCTCTGTCAAAATTTCTAAAAATGTTACATTTCTTCTCAAAATCAAAGGGACCAACTAAACCTGTTACACCAAAGTGATCAGAGTTTGCAAGGGGCGAAACTACCTTTAATTTAGTCATAAGCTCAGGTTCATTTAGAAATACAAGATCGAGAATGTTTCCTTTTTCATGGTTTTTTTCGAGTACGGTCTGGGTCAAGCCATATTCTAGCATAGCATTAAAGAAATCTTTGCTTGGTGCTGAGAGGGCTAGATCATGATCAGTCCAACGTATTTCTGGATAATTAAGAGCCGGTTTTTCTAAGGGTCGACCCTTCCCGGACAAATCTCAACTTCATCTCTCCGATTTGGCTAAAATTTTGTATTTTGGTATAATTTAACCTAAAAAGATGTTTTATCACCTTCCCGGTCGTTTTTGTGAGACTCAATTTTTCGGCCCAACTTCAGATCTCGGTTTATAACTCTGAAACTAGTAAACGTAGAAACTTGCGGATTGCATATTTACAATCACATGAGCGTTCTCTTTCAAACGATACCCCACACGACTGAATTCGAGAGAAAAATTTTTTTTCGAACCCCTTCTGGGCCAAATTTGACCCCCCTAAAAGTGCGACTACCGCTATTTTATTTCATAAAAATGTAGCGCTATTTATTCGGTTTTGATAGCACAAAAAAAATCGAGAAAAAAAAATGGGCGTCTAATTGAGTTTTTGGGCCTTGAAAGTTGTCAGGTCGAAAATTTGCCCAATATAAAATTGCCTTGTAAAGAGCATATCTTTGTCAATTTTGCACCGAGTTCAGTGATTTTTTGCACACATATTCCACTATATCCCTGGCACATACTGCACTGTTCACTTGGCGCCAGTTCTACGTTTTTTGGTCACATTTCAAGATACATTAGTTTACAAAGCAAATATGTAGCATTTTCTGATAAACTGCAGTATCTTTCTGATAATTCGACAGTTGCTACTTTGTTACTGTCTTTTTTACCGTCTTGTCACTAGCTACCACTACGTACCTACAACTAGACATGGGGGAATGGGGCTGAAGGGGAGGTTGACCCCCTCTGGCTCTGACCTACCCCACCCTTCAGCCGGCCTCTACCCTCTCAATTTTCTTTATGGAAAAATTTTGTATAGAAAATTATGACAAAAGCATGCCTAGATGCCTAGATTAGGTGTAAATTAGCTCAGAATAGCTTATTTATTTTTATCTAAAAATAAGCAAAAACCTTGATTTTAGTTAAAAATCGGACTTTTTTTACTTACTGTAACATCCCCTCAACCTCCCTCAGGCGCTCCCACCCCCATCAGCCCCCTCAGGAATCGAAAATTCTACCCCTCCCCATCAGCCGAAATGCTTACCCATGTCTACCTACAACCATTTCAGAATCCAGATTTATGTATTTATTACTGAACATAGCGTGCAACAGGACGGACAGGAGTCTAATTATCTAAAATACGCCAAGTGCGTATAAACCGCATTCCATTTAGACTTCGCGCACTGACTGGAATTTTGGTCTTGTAAAACGTGTGCCCTGGAATAACATTCATTGAGATATGAGATAGACCTGAAATGAATTTTTGTTGGTATGTACTTTCTATGTAGGCACTTTTGTATGCATACCAAATGTCATCCGGTTTTGAGATGTCCAGATCGTCAAGAAACAGTTGCACTGATGCTATCTCACCAATATAATCACCCCAAAATGTGTAGGCCATATTGGTACGTATCTATCAGGAACAATAGGATTCCTTGGTAACTGAACTGGAGCCAGCCTTCCTTTCTTCCCCCATGAAAGCCTGTTGGGTTAGTTTTTTCAGTAATTCAAAGAGCTTTGAAACTTGCCATTAGGCATAACATACTAAGTGGGCAGCCGAGTAGCTCAAAAGGCACTAAAATTGAAGCATTTCAAAAACATATATATATAAGGTGCATCCATTTGTCGCGCGTTCTGCTAAAATCTGTGTCCTTTTACAACTGATTCAATACTTTGATGCTAGAAGGTGCGGATTTCTTAACTATCATATTTTTGAAATTCTTCAATTTTAGTACGTTTTAAGCTGCTGTGCTTCCTACCTAGTAAGTTACAGTATACCTAATGGCAACACCAATCATTTCTGCAAGTTTCAAAGCCCTATTCTTTGAATTACCGAAAAAAATTAGAATTTGCATGGATCACTATGATTCTTAGTTTTCGGGTCATAAAACCCATACAAGTTGGAATTTTCGCACCAAACTTGGAAAATATGAAGCATTAATTTTTGCTTGAAGTTTGGGTCAAATCGATAAAGAACTGACCGAAAACGGAACGTTTGAGTGAAGGTAAAAAAGCGACTGGGACTGGCGCCAAGCAAGAGCCAGCAAGGTCAAATTTGTGCGGTATGTGCCAGGGACACAGTGCAATATGCGTGCAAAAAATCACTGAACTCGGTGCAAAATTGACTCTTTACAAGGCAATTTTATATTGGGCAAATTTTCGACCTGACAACTTTCAAGGCCCAAAAACTCAATTAGACGCCCATTTTTTTTCTCGATTTTTTTTGTGCTATCAAAAGCGAATAAATAGCGCTACATTTTTATGAAATAAAATAGCGGTAGTCGCACTTTTAGGGGGGTCAAATTTGGCCCAGAAGGGGTTCGAAAAAAAATTTTTCTCTCGAATTCGGTCGTGTAGGGCATTGTTTGAAAGAGAACGCTCATGTGATTATAAATATGCAATTCGCAAGTTTATACGTTCACTGGTTCCAGAGTTATAAGCCGAGATCTAAGGTTGGGTCGAAAAATTGAGTCTCACAAAAACGACCGGGAAGGTGATAAAACATCTTTTTAGGTTAAATTATACCAAAATACAAAATTTTAGCCAAATCGGAGAGATAAAGTTGAGATTTGTCCGGAGGTTAAGGAGCAAAAGTCGATTCCTAGAAAAACCGGCTCTTAAAATCACCTAATATCATTAGTGGTGTTTCGTCTAACATGCAAGACCCAATATGTTCAACAAGAGAGTCAGTGGCCTGGCGGACATTGCCCGATGGAGTCTGATAGTATAATCCAATACGAAAAAACTTTCGATTATTTTGTGCATACAAGTCCACCCAAACTGCCTCAAAAAATTCCTCACTTGTAGCTGTAATCAAGTTAAAGTTGAGAGCTTTTGGAATCAATAGAAGTGCACCTCCGCCTGGCCCAATCCTCACTGCATCGTCGGCACGTACAGGAATGTGGGTGTCAAGAATCGAACCGAACAGAACGTCACTCACAGAACTACGCAGAAACGTCTCCGTAACTGCAATAATAGCGTTAGTGTTAACAGAACAAACGTACGTCAACTCCAACAATTTGTTGCCTAAACTTCTAGCATTGAACAGCAAAAATGGCAAAAACATTACAGTCTGTTTACAGTAGCTGGTGGTCACTCGTTTCCCTGTTTAAACTCCTTTACCACAAACCGACTTCCCTGCTTCACTCTCTCAACAATCACTCCGTCACGAATCAGCAGAGTGCGGTCGCCGTTCTCCTCACGCAGTTCACTCAGTTTGTCTCGCAATGCTCCTTCCTCACGTCGTTGTTTGTCAGTAAGATCGTGACGGAAGAACGCCTCACTAATACCCGCCTTAGCCAACGCATCTTTCTGATTGAACAGAGTCTTACGTTTGTCCCACGGATTCGACATCTTCACTTTTATTGGGCGGTTTGGGTTTCTCTGACGATGGCCAGTCTGACCCATGCGGAAAATCTCAGTAATCGCAGATGGAAGAGCTCCAGCATTCGAAACCACCTAGACAATAAGAAGCAATAGACTTCTTAACTGCTGCGCACACCACTTTTTAGGTTTCTGCACAATCTTGAAACTTGCTCAAATGAATGTATAGCAAAGAGAAGGTCACCGTACAGCACAGTGTAGGCCAATACATTCTACATCGGTCTTGTGCAGTGTTGTGTTTGTATTTTTACGATGCGGTCGACTCTGTTAACCCGTCTGGTGCGTGGTTGTGTGAGAACAGCAGTGCGAGGTCAACATCACCCAGTGGTCAACGTGGAGCCGTTTCGCCCGCTGCCCGGCAAAGTGCCCCGTTGGTTGTCACCAGAGGAAGCGATTGAAACAGCGTCAGTACAGTATATCTATTTTTTCTTTTTTGCTGATTATCGGTTGTGTTTTAGGGGAATAAAGTCTGGCAACAAGATATACGTCCATGGCGGGGCGGCCACACCGACCCCTTTGCTGCATTGCCTGACTGACTACTGTCGCAATCACCAACTCAAGAACGTCTATCTTTACCATGTCCAACTACTCGGAGAGGTGCCTTGGGCCGGGCCTGATATGCTAGGTTAGTTTGGATTTGGCGTGCCTACCTACATTACCACTACACACACTAGAGTAAAGGCTGTACAGACTAAGGCCCGGTTCACACTGCCGTGAACTAAGAACTAAGAACTAACGGCCTTAGTTCTTAGTTCAGATGCGTTCACACTTGTGAACTAAGAACTAACCGTGAACTAAGAACTAAGGCGAGTTGAACTAAGCTCAACTTTTAGTTAATGAACTAAGGATTTTGCGACCGCGCGCGTGTGTTTTAGGTCATGGAAACTATTTTTTACCACTAATACTGATCTGACTTTATTACCGAAAGCTTCGAAAGATGTCTAGGCTCTCTCAGACCAAATTTCAATACAAGAATTGAATGCAACAGAGCAGAAAGCCCCTGTTTTCTACGTTAAACCTGCAAAACACCCGGCATGGACTCTTGAAAAAGGGCATAAACATGTTTTCGGTGTAGTTACGTCTACAAAAACGTTGTTACTATTGAGTTGGAGCAAATAGAAGACTCTGGGAGATGCACGTCAGCCAATTTTTGGCTTGCAGGTACAATGTAGCCTATTGTACGCATATGAACACTGTTTAAAATTACTAAAACTTGGACGGATAATTGACTGACATTTGCTTAGCCAGTCTCAAGTGATTTCCTTGAATAGCTGGGCCTATACGCCACTAAAATTGTGGAATGAAGAGGCTTCGTTTCAAAGCATACCAAAACTGCTTAATTTTTGGGCCACAGCAGCGCAAACTCATGTAATTCAATCTGTGCACTGTTCGGAAGGCTAAAGCATTGATTTGGTCAACAAATTTTGAAAATATGCCTGTATTTAAACTGCTACAACAGCAAAACCTGCGGCCTCTAGCTTAGTTCTTAGTTCACAGTGTGAACGCCCCACCGTTAGTTCTTAGTTCTTATGCCAGATTTTTAGTTCACGGCTTAGTTCTTAGTGCTTAGTTCTTAGTTCACGGCAGTGTGAACCGGGCTTAAGCTACGTAGGTTTCGCTGCCGAATTGCAAGGGAAGCGGCGTGCATTTCACTTATATGCATGACACGCCGATTATCCGATTTAGATACAGTGGCACTATCCCTCACTTATTTGGAACAGAGGGTTTCTATTCAGCACTGTGATCAGGTTTTAGGCTTCTACGTAGGTTCGGGATGAATGGACCTTTAGGATGAAGTTTGACTTACTTCTAGATTTAATCGTAGTCTTATTAAGTTAATATGGTAGGTTTCCGCTAATGGGGGTAGTGTCCCACAATTGCCGAATGTTTTCTCAAAAAATCTGCGAATTGCTACCGTAGTATCTCATGTTTTCGTGTTGAAAAAACCCCAAGACTATGTTAAGTACGGTAGCTAGAAACAAACGGATCTAAGAAAATCGAAAAATGATGCACAAAACAGAAACGAGTGGATTTTGAATGGCCTTTAAACTAAACTAAGCATGATAGATAGGAAAAACTGAAAGTACCGCTAACAACGAAACTTTAGTGTGGGTTTATACTCAAGCTCAATATAGGGACCGGCAACAGCGGCCGATTTGACGCCGCGCCGCGTGACTAATTTTCTTCGCGCGTTTTCACCACATTGGTGCCACGGGTGTAAAAATCATCTTTTTTTAAAAATGCGGCTAGAAAAGCGCGTTCTTTTTTATGGTTATTTGTTTTGATTATTTTAACATAACTATTCACCGAAATCGCCTGGGTATACGCTAAACTGTGGTTGTTTTTGGCTAAAATAAGCGAAAAAACAGCGTTAGTGTGAAAAAAGTTTAGGCTTCTACATACGTAGGTAGGTTCGGGATGAATGAACCTCACGATGAAGTTAGACTTACTTTTAGATTCAATCTTAGTCTTAAGTTAATTTGATAGGTTTCCGCTAATGGGGGTAGTGTCCCACAATTGCCGGATGTCTTCTCAGAAAACCTGCGAGTTGCTACCGTAGTATCTTATGTTTTCGTGTTGAAAAACCCAAAGACTATGTCAAGTACGGTAGCTAAAAACAAACGGATCAAAGAAAATTGCACAAAACAGAAACCGAGTGAATTGGGAATGGGCCTATACATGTTTTAATTTTTCAACAGCGCACAGTAACCACGTATTTTCAGGTTGCATGCGATCGGAGTGTTTCCACATCAGCAGTCAGTTGCGTTCGGCGGTGAACGAAGGTCGCGCTGACTACACGCCGATTTTCTTCTCTGAGCTTCCGCTGCTGCTTCGCAGCCCCAAGCACCGCGGCTTGGACATGTCGCTTATTCATGTGTCCGTTCCTGATCATCAAGGTGAGGTGGATGCCAACAATCTGACCGACCGACCGTTGGTGTTCTTAGGTTTTTGTTCGCTGGGCACCAACGTCGACTGCACCAGAGCTGCTTTGAGGTCCAGCAAGCACATCGTGGGGCTGTGTAATCCCCGGATGCCTCGCACTTTCGGAGACGGCATGATACACGAATCTCATTTCAACGCCCTCGTTTATCAAGACACGCCTTTGCTTGAAGTGCGTACAGTATGTGCATGTTTGATTATTTTGATCTACTTCCCATTCCACTGCAAATGAACAGAACCGACAAAACACAACTCAGAACGCAAGATTCAACACAACACAACACGAGCAACAGAGCATAGCATAGCATAGCAGAACAGAACAGAACAGAAACAATATAACACAACAGAAGTGAGTTGTGCACTCAGAGAATCTGTGACTTTTGTAGGTTGTGAGACCGGAGACAGACGAGAGCATGGACACGATCGGTTCACTGGTGGCAGAAAGTCTGGTAGAGGACGGAGCAACCATTCAGATCGGGGCCGGCAAAACTCCAACAGTTGTGGCGGAGAAACTGATCAATCACAGACATTTGGGTGTACACACGGAAATGTTCAGTGACTACATCATCGACCTCATCGAAAACAACGCCGTTACTAACAGCTAGTCAGTACCTAATTATCTGCAGTTCCTATTCTTCCTTCCTACTACGTAACATGCGTGCAGACGAGTTCTCTAAGTTTTGTTTTATGTTTTGAAGCTTGGAGACAGTGGCGTATCCAGCCAGGGAGTGGGTGTAGGATGGGTACACCCCCTTGTACTGTTATTTTACTATAGTATAGTAAAACAAAAATTAGTAATACTAGTGGTATTTTACTAGTAGTAAAATAATAGTAAAAAATAAAATTAAGAGCCAGTAGTAGAGTAAAAATAAAATTAAATTAACAAAGACCGCCAATAGTAAAATGAAAATTTTACTATTATTTTACTAGTTTTTGGTTAATTTCAGCTAAATTCTTGATTAATTTTGCAGTAAAAGATGTGTGCGAGCACTTTTGTCAGTCGAATTTTAAACATTTTTGTCTCTAAACTTCTTGAGATCCTCGTATCATGATCATATTTAGCAACTGTTTAGCACCAACATTAATTATTCATAAGATCTTGGCATCAATGATGCAAAATTGCTCGTAATGACTAGTAAAATCGTAGTAAAATAGTAGTAAAATTAGTAAATTTATTAGTAAAACAAAAATTAGTAAAATCGGAGCTGCCTGGTAGTAAAACAAAAATAAAAATTAACTTGAAGAGCTGAGTTTGTAGTAAATTTAGTAAATAGCAAAATAAAAATCCACTAGTAAAATAACAGTACCCCCTTGCGGTGGAGGTAGGAAGAGAAAGTCTGTCAAAAATAAGAGAAACTAGCGAATTATGTACTAAAACTGTGTATTTTATATTCAGAATGCCTTTTAATACGTTTTTGAAGGTTAAATTTTCAAAATTTTCTCTCCCTGGTCGGGCAGCGACCAAACTACTCAATTCCAAACTATTTCACCCCCTCTTTTAGCAAAATCTTGGATACGATAACTGGAGAGAAACAATCTTCTCACTTAATTTTTCATTACTATTTCATCAGATTAGAAAGCAATCAAATTGCTGTACGTAGAAAGAAATGAACGTAGCGTTAAACGTACTGTAGTATTTATTACCACTATTAATTAACGCTTTCAAAGCGTAGAGTAACCTCATGCTCGTGGTCGTGATCTCCTGATTCTCTTGTTTTTAGCAAGAAAATATATGCTGGAAAGGTGGCGGCCACTTTGTGTGCTGGAACACGGAAGTTGTACGAGTATATAGACGACAACCCTTTGTTTAGTAAGTTTTTTATTTTGCATGCTTTTCGACTTTGCCTTATACGTACCGTACGTACAATGTTCACAACGTACGTACCTTTGCTTTCCTATTCACTGATTGCATTATGAAATCCTGAACACTGCTTATGATATGACGTCATCAATCTCACAGCAGCATGTAAAAGAACTCCGATTTTTAGCAAAACATAACGTTTTCCGATTTTTTATACAGTAGAATTGCAGCGAAAGAAGGGTTTAACCAGAATTTATAGTGATGTCTGCGGTGGACTACAACAACGACCGCAGCACAATCCGTCAGAACCCTAAGGTAACTTCGATCAACACGTGTGTGGAGGTGGACCTGAGCGGGCAGGTCTGCTCTGATTCTGTTGGACAGACTTTCTATTCCGGTATCTTGTTAGCCGCTTGAAACACGTCCTTAAAGCCTGTTTTAGGTCATGCCAGTCAAATTGACTTCATGAGAGGTGCCAACTTGTGTGACGACGGTGCCGGGAAAGCCATTTTTGCCATGTCCTCAACGGCTAAAGATGGATCATCGAAAATTGTGCCTTTGCTGAAACACGGTATACGAACTAAGAGTTCTAACCAAGTTTTATTCGAAATATCAGTTTTAGGCGCTGGCGTGACCACGACCAGAGGAGACACAAACTATGTGGTGACGGAGTACGGAATCGCCAAACTGAGAGGCAGAAATCTGAGACAGCGGGCCTATTCGTTGATTCAAATCGCGCATCCCAACCACCAGGAAGCGCTGGAGGAATCTGCCTTTGACATTCTCAAAACTATGCCCTCGCCAGACTAACTTGCGTCGCTTTTCATTTTCTTCTGCCGTCGTCTTCTGCTTGCGGTTGAATTCTTATGCAGTCACTACTAATCTCAAAATGTATTTGTGCTTTTGAGAAGTAAAACTTACCTACACATGTCGTTTGGGAAAGTGCGGCAGTTTAGGATCCGCGTTGGTTCACTTTGAATCTGTTTCGTCTTTTTCAGAACTAATGGTAAATTTTCCTTACTTTTTTCACTTCATATGAGCTAGGTTTCGCTGCCGAATTGCGAGGGAAACGGCGTGCATTTCACCAAGAATGCATAAAAGAGTAGCAAGAATGTGCCACTCAGCGGCCGGCCGAGTGTCGATGCGCTGTACCAAAATTACTGGAGGGGTCGCGAAATTTGCGACCCCTCCAGTAATTTCAGGACAGGTTGCGAATTTCGCGACCCCTCCAGTAATTGCGCACGCGCTTTATTGCAGCGCAACCTGATTTCTGAGCAAGAATGACGTCAACAAAATGTTTAGTGATTTTCTACAACGGCAATTCATTGCATAGTTGGTGTAAGATCTTCAATCATCACAATAACTAAAATAAGTGTCCAATTGCAAGGCAAGATTGCAAGATATCTGTGAAAAGCATCAGGCTTTTTGCATTTGTGAATTTTTCCATTTTGAACGCAGCACATGAGCTTGGCCATGTACACATGCTACCTGCTTGCATATTCCAGCTTTTTTACCTTTCTTTCCCTTCTTCATGTTGCCGTAGACTTGAGAAATCAACGGCGGCAGGGCAGCTATATTCTCAAAGACAGATTGAATAACCCGCTAAAAAATCAGGTTGCGCTGCAATAAAGCGCATGCGCAATTACTGGAGGGGTCGCGAAATTCGCAACCTGTCCTGAAATTACTGGAGGGGTCACGAATTTCGCGACCCCTCCAGTAATTTTGGTGCAGCGCATCGACACTCGGCCGGCCGCTGAGTGGCACATTCTTGCTACTCTTTTATGCATTCTTGATTTCACTTATGCATGACGCGCTGATTTAGATCTTGATTAGATACAGTGACACTATCCCTCACTTATTTGGAACCGAGGACTTCTTTTCAGCACTGTGATCAGGTTTTAGGCTTCTCTACATACTTAGGTTCGGGATGAATGTACCTTAGTATGAAGTTAGACTTACTTTTAGATTCAATCGTAGTCTTATTAAGTTAATATGTAAGGTAGGTTTCCGCTAATGGGGGTAGTGTCCCACAATTGCCGAATGTTTTCTCAGAAAATCTCATGTTTTCGTGTTGAAAAACCACAAAAATTTGTCAAGTACGGTAGGTAGAAACAAATGGATCTAAGAAAATCGAAAAATGTTGCACAAAACAGAAACCGAGTGGATTCTGAATGGCCTTTAAACTAAACTAAGCATGATAGATAGGAAAAACTGAAAGTACCGTTAAAAACGAAACTTTAGTGTGGGTTTATAATCAAGCTGAATATCGAGTAAGGTGTGCAGGGTAAATAGAAAGAGAAAAGTGACTATACTCATCTCCAAGCTGTTCGTGACGTGACGCCAATGGATGGGACACTCAATATTGAGTTTGTGATAATAAGCCCTCAATAAAATTTCCTACTATATCGGCACTTTCATTTTTCCAGTCATGCTTAGTTTGCTATGGGAGGGGCAATCATCGTTTTGTTTGACTTGGCTGGCACCCTGTATAAAGACACACCAACGAACAGTAAATGCAATTTTCGATAGGTAGTGTTGTGTGGTGTTTGTATAGTTGTGATGCGATCGAATCTGCTAACTTGTTTGCTGCGAAGCGGGCTGAGATCAGTAGTGCGAAGTCAACACCAAAGAGTCAACGTTGAGCCGTTTCGTCTGCAACCCGGCATAGTTCCCAGTTGGTTGTCACCGGAAGAGGCGATTCAGAAAGCGTCAGTCAATCTATTTTTTCTTGGTTTGCTGATTTAGCGATTGTCTTTTAGGGGAGTGAAGTCTGGGCACAAGATATACGTCCACGGTGGGGCCGCTACACCGACGCCATTGCTGCAGTGCCTGACTGACTACTGTCGCAGTCACCAACTCAAGAACGTCTGTCTTCATCACGTAGAACTGCTAGGAGAGGTGCCTTGGGCCGACCCTGATGTGCAAGGTTAGTTCGTTTGTCTACCAGTTTGCACTACGCACGTGTAAGCTGATTTTGTGCTTTCAGATTGTATGCGGTCCGAATGTTTCCAGATCAGCAGTCAGTTGCGTTCGGCTGTGAACGAAGGTCGCGCTGACTACACGCCGATATTCTTCTCAGAGATTCCGCTGCTCCTTCGTCACAATCCCAAGTACCGCTCATTGGACATGTCAATTATTCAAGTGTCTGTTCCCGATCATCAAGGTGGGAGAAATGTAGACCGACCGACCGACGGACCGTTGGTGTTCTTAGGTTTTTGTTCGCTGGGCACCAATGTCGACTGCACCAGAGCTGCTTTGAGGTGCAGCAAACACATCGTTGGACTGTGCAATCCTCGCATGCCTCGGGCCTTCGGAGACGGCATGATACACGAATCCCAATTCCATGCACTCGTTTATCAGGACTTCCCTTTGCCTGAAGTGTGTTCCTTGTAGCTATTTAATTTTACATTTATACGTAGACCTAGCTGGGGTACAACGAAGCGGCTGAAGCCAAACAACTCCGAATACCCAACGCTTCATTTGTCTCTGAGCTTCAGATTAGAGACCTACACGGGCCGCCTTTTTCACGGCCCGGCCCGGCCCGGCCTATCCGAAAAACCCAATTTTTGCGGCCCGGGCCCGGCCCGGCCCTTATGAAAATGCAATTTTTGTGGCTCGGCCCGGCTGAAATCCTCTAAAAATCCTCTGTAGGGCGACCAGGCCCGGCCCGTGCAGGTCTCTACTTCAGATTGAGAGACCGTCGGTCGATGAACGCTTGGATACGATCGGCTTATTGGTGGCTGAGTACTTGGTAGAGGACGGAGCGACGATTCAGATAGGCGCTGGAAAAAGTCCGACGATCGTGGCTGAGAAACTAATAGATCACAAGCACTTGGGTGTCCATACTGAAATGTTCAGCGACTACATTATCGATCTGATTGAAAACAACGCCGTCACTAACAGCTAGTAAGTGATCTTATGTACAGTACGTTACGTTACCCTCTATTTCCTAGCCAACCGCTGCTGATAGGCACCTAAGCTGCATTCTGAATCCACATCGGTATCGCCTTCCTCGGTAAAATGACAAGCCTGAAATTAGCCTGATGTGTTACACTTGCATTGCAACATGAAAACTTGCAAGCGTTTAAGGAACGGCAAATTAACCAGTTCTCAGAGCTGAATCATCAATTCTGCCGCAGGGTAAAGAAAAACACGCTAGTTAGCAAACTGCCTTTAAGTTTCTCTTCCTAAGAATCACTGGGCACGCCTGATATGCCGTTAGTTCGGGCTTAATGCACGCCGCATTTATGCGCGTTTTGCAACATTCTGTGGCGATGTCTAGCCTACCAGCGAACAGTACAAAGTTATGTAGAACATGCACTCAGACTCAAGTAGTTGTTTAGAAAGGCTGATTTCAGCAAAAAAGTCTATGCTGGGAGGGTGGTTGCTACGTTGTGCGCCGGAACCAAAAAGCTATACGAATACATAGACGACAACCCTTTGTTTTGTAAGATTTTCTGCCGATTTGCGTAATAGAAGGAATAGCTCGTTTAAGTGATGTCTGCTGTGGACTATAACAACGACCGGTCAGTAATCCGTCAGAATCCTAAAGTTACTTCGATCAACACTTGCGTGGAGCTGGATCTAAGTGGTCAGGTGTGCTCTGACTCTGTCGGACTTACATTCTATTCCGGTAGGACTGTTAGGACGCGCTTAACCCTAAAAATACAAATCTGTTTACAGGAGTTGCTAGCCAAATAGACTTTATGAGAGGTGCAAACTTGTGTGAGGACGGGCGCGGAAGAGCCATTTACGCTTTCCCTTCAACTACCAAAGACGGAGAGTCCAAAATAGTGCCTCTGCTGAAACGTGGTAGACCATCTAAGCAGTAAACAGGTTTTATTTTATAGGATAAAAAGTTTAGGTGCTGGTGTGACTGCTACAAGAGGAGACACCAATTATGTGGTGACCGAAAACGGAATCGCCGAATTAAGAGGCAGAAATCTGAGACAGCGGGCCCACGCCCTCATTCGTATCGCCCATCCGAACCACCAACAGATGTTGGAGAAATCGGCCTTTGACATACTCAAAACTATGCCCTCGCCAAACTAATTTTCGTCGCTTTCGGTGAAATATTTATTGTACAGTCAGTACTAATTGCTTGTGCTTTGACAAATAAAACTCGTCTTGTGATGTTGTGATAGTTTTTAACAGTCTTTTCTGGGACCTCCTTTACTAGGTTTGAAGACGCTTTTTTAAGGCGTTTTGCTTTTTATCCATCACAAACTCAAAGTCTTTCGAAGTGAAAACATGGTGAGTAATCGTGTCCGAAATTTGCGCTTGTTTGCGTGCCGTACTCGATGCGCAGAATATCTTTACATTTACATAAGCTTCAAGCCAAATATCTACGGTCGTTGTTGTGCAAGAAAGAGTACGGTATGATAAAAATCAAAAGTGGTGTAAAAATAATTAGCCGCATGGGCAACTGTACCGCTTAATATTCACGTTAATAATTAACAGAAAACGAACAGACGCTTTCATGACTGCTAAAAGTCAACGGACAACAGAATACTGTCGGCAAAAGTAATGCAAAGTGCATGCGTACATACATACACACACAGTATTGTATGTGTTTAATATATTTCAAGTTGATTCTTGCCCATTTATGAGAATCTGTCTATATGAATTAGCAAATCTGGATTCGTGCTTGTGTCCAAAAAACATGAATTTCTAATTATCTCTTACCCGCAGATGTGCCGCCAATTTGACGACAAACTACGCCTGGGCCAAGACGAAATTTGCATTAATTTCAAGTTAACCGGATTTTAGCACCTATATTAACCCTACTGAACAGCATTGTTTATATTTTAGAAACATTGATTAGCCAAAAAAACAATAACAAACAAAAGTGCAAGGACTGTGGCAATAATACAACTGCGTGTTTGTATTGTTTTGCTTGCCTTTTGTACAGTTTGTATTTTAGTGTCGAATCTGACATACGACATGAAAATGCACAATTCATCAAGCATTACTCCACGCCAATTTTGAAACGAAAATTTATGTAGTTGAGATTGCATTGCAGGCAGAGTTCTTTAATCAATAGATTTTTTGACAGCGCACATTGTTCAACGGTATCTGTTGTGGTTTCTATTCGGTTCAAGGCCTATCGCCATACATGGGCCGGAAAAACGTGCCTTTTTGCCTTAAATAAGCGAAAATTTTCTCCCTCCGGGAGGGGGGGGTGGGGGGGCGAGAGGGGGTATTATGGACGACCGAGGGGGTGGTATTGGCCGGCGAGGGGAGGGGGTTTGCCCCCATACCCCCGGCCCATGTATGCCTATCGCTCAAAACTGGTTAAATTGGATCTGTAAAAGGTTTGTCTGGGGATAGCGGTTCAAACAACAACAACAAACAAACTTTTATCGCCCAACACAAAATAAAAATAAGAGTTAGCAAATGACATAAAACGCGGTTACAGTGTAAAACGACGGCATATGGAGGTGAAAGGCCAGTGGACAGCCACAAGGGCTTTACACCGCCTTAAACAGACATTAGTAAAACGTTAGAAATTACACAAAGTTTAGGTACTGGTCAAAGTTCAGTTTTCTTAGTTCTCGAGTAAAAGAAGCAAGGTTTTTTTGTGCTATGGTGACCTCATCTGGAAGAGAATTCCATGTTTTCAACGTTCTTAAAGCAAAGGAGTGTACCCTGCAATTTATGTAGCTTTCCAACGATGGCACAAACAGTTTATAAGTTCCTCTAGTTTTTGACACTGGATTCCAACTGAAAAAGTGATCAAAATCTAAATCCACCAGACCATGTACGATTTGGTATACATACTGGAGATCAATGACGAGCCTGCGACGTTCGAGTGTTTCAAGGTCCAGTAGTTTTAGCCTTTCTAGGTAGCAGCCTTGAAGACCAAGCATACCTGGCAATCGCAGTGTAAAAGCCCTCTGCACACTTTCAACGGTATTTACATCCTTGAGTAAATAGGGATTCCACACAGGCGTGGCATATTCGAGCCGCGACCTTACGTAAGTTTTGTACATCTGTAGTAGGAATCGTGTGCTCCTATTTATAAAGGCACTTAGGATTAGTCTAGATTTTCTAGCGGCATCGCTGGCGATTTTGGCACAGTGTTTTGAAAAACTGAGATAGCCAAAACGGTCACGACCCACTAAGACACCAAGATCTCTCATTTCTGTCACTGTTTCTATCAGTACATTTTCAAAGACGTACTGTGCCTGAGGGTTTGAGAAGCCTAGGTGCAATAGAGCACACTTTTGTAGGGCTAACTGTAGCTTTATACTGTACTTTTACACCACTGGACAATTCTAGTTACTGCAGTCTCAAATTTTGCAAGATCATAGCCCACTTTCGGAAAAGCGAGGTAGATCTTACAATCATCAGCAAACATTCTTATTTTTACGCCGGAGTTTTTTTAGAATCTTTGGAAGTTCATTTATATAAATCAAAAAGAGCAAGGGACCAATACAGGATCCCTACAGGTTCTGTTGGGCCGGTCCAGCCTGCCAAGATATGTACAGTATTGTGCTGTAACTGCGTTTGGTTTTGTTTTCCGCCTGTCGAAAGATTTTCAAATTAGTCTCATCGATTGATTGTTGCTAGTCAGTTGGTGGGTGCTGTGGACCAGTTGAGTAGCGGTCTGGCGTCCACACGTCTAATTGCTCGTCTCTATTTTTTTCTCAGTTTTCTTGTGTGTTAGGTTGATGTTTTGGGAGAAAGAAGCAGTGCACGCAGCTTAGTTGAGCCAAATATGGAAGTGGAAGTAAAGCTTCCCAACAGCGGCTATTACAAGGTACACTTTGCAGTCGTTGCCGTTGTTTTCGGTGTAAAAAATTATTCGTTCAAAATCACTCCTTTCTTTTTTTGCGGTTCCATATTTTGGTCACTGCTCTTGTTTGGTCTTTTTGTATTGATTCCTAGAGCAAAGAATTTTGGCTATCTGGCTGTGTCTTTTTAGGCTCTTGTGAAATCGGTTGCTTCCGATGGTCTACTTGTATCTTTCGAAAATGAGTAAGTTGTCCGTTTTTCTTGCTTCATCATAAATTAATTATAATGGTTTTGCTGGAGGCAAATAATTTTAATCAAAAGGAACAAATAAACGTAAATAAACTGGGTAACTTGTACTTATCTCTAGCTCTACCACTCTAATTTTTACACGGAGTCCGGGAGCTAGAGTAAGATTCCTATGTTTGAACAGGTGCCTAAGTTTGAACACTGGAAGGTCCCGGCCACCGTACTCCATTTCTATAAGCGCTATAACCTTGATTCAAGGTTGGCAGGTGGTGTGGGGTGTTGGCTATTTGCTGCTCTGCTTTTGCGTAACAAAGATCAGTTGTAAGGGAATAGGAGCAGCTGAAACGGTGACTAGTGGAACACCTAATTTTTTAATTGTCTTGCGCTAAGCTCCCTATAAGTGTTACAGCATAGGCACCCGGCGGGACAATAGGTTTTCATATATGCTCTTTTCATCTGTGGCATCAGATTTTTTCTGCAACGCACCGCTTCGTCTGTATGAAATTGTACCTAAGGTGCCTAAGTTTGAACACCCCCTATATTTCCATATTTCTTGGCTCAAACGTGACATATTACGCTAAACTGGTTTGTAAATTTGGTTTAGTGTCTTTCTAGTTCAAATAGTAGTGTAGTTTAAATCTGGCGAAATTTTAACGTCAGCTGAAGCACGCAGTCGGCATACATCAGCTGAAGAATCAGCTGCCGCCAAGAAACAGAAGCTACATGGTAGAAAGCGTAAATCTGGAGCTAGAGCTGCCACGGTCAGCTCATCTGACGAATCAGATGCTGAGGAGGGTGATAGCAACACCTGTTACTCTTGTAGCTGTCCGATCCGATCCGATATATTGGGGGGGCCTGTACGGCCCTATGATCAGACCAACATGTCCATTTCATTACCCCATCTCTTGTAGCTGTGAGTGGGATGACACTTCTCTTGCCCAGACCTGGCACTATTGCGACAACAAAGTTCAACAAGGTCGCAAAATCGTCCAGTGCAGAAGTTTCACCTGCTCTGATTGCCCTGACAGGCTTTACTAGGAGCAGATCGATGAGGACGACCCGTTTTTCTGCGAACAACACATGAAAGATTAGTCGGGCGCTTAGTGATTACGTTCTTTCGTTTTGATGCCGCTATCTGCTTATAAAGTGGTTGTTTTTTCGAAAACAACGTTGCAGTGTGTTTGTTAAGCTTTTTTTTAAACGTACAAAGTGTTCAAACTTTGAAACCCCCTTTAAACATTGAGCAAGGCATCAAACCGTTTAGTGTTCAAACTTAGGCACCGGGTCCCTAAGTTTGAACACTTACCGAGTTTTAAAAAAACATTCGTTCCTCCTCTCCCGATCATGCGATCTTTACCAAACCTTCAGTGCCTCTTCCAGGGATCATGTAGTTTTGTTTCCATAAGCAAAAAGCCAATCGCCCAATTCCTTGGTTTTTAACAACCGCTTATTTCGTTAACCCGTTCAAACTTAGGAATCTTACTCTACTACTAGTCGGTAGATTAGGTAGAGAGTACGCTCCGGAGGGCCTTTTTTCCAAAATTAATATACACATTAGTATGGAGCACGCTCCAGACGGCAGTCGTGCGTGCAGCTCCTGTGGTTGCGATCTACTAATATATTTAATTTTTTGACAAAACTAATTTTTCAGCTCTGGTTGGTGAAAGTAGAAAGCCGCCAGATTGAAACCAGTTGTACCAGAAAACTGACCTTTTTTAAGGTTTAACCCCAATATAATTTAGGAAAGATCCGTTAAAGAATTATGTTGAACTTTGAAAATTGAACACATGTTAAATTTCACGACAACAAATTTGGTCTATTCTCTGCAGAAGGGCATAACTCAGCACTATGCAACAGAACTGAATGATAATTGGTTCAAGAAAGGTTAGATTCGGTGTAAAATTGACAGAAGGGCATTGGTTCAAGTTCTACGATAAATCCAAAATATGCCTAGGTGGTCTTTGAGTCACCGACAATATATTAAATAATAACAAATAAAAGTTTCTCTCTGACTGATTTAGTCACACAGAACGGAGCACTGTATATTTCTTAACAGATTGATCACAAAACATACCTCAAATCTCTGTATATTGGGCCTAAGGGGTTATCCTGCAAATTGGGTCTGAGTTTTAAATATATTCCAAACAGTCAGCATAGCAAATGCGCTTCTTAGCCGTGCTATTTAGTCAAACTTGCAATTTTATTTTGCTTTGCGACGTAAAGTTTTACGTCATATACACTCAAACACAAAGAGAAGGCGAGCACAAATCCTTATTTTTAGTGCATTGTGTTCGTCTGGAAGCAAGACCAAGTATAGCTTAGACCAACACACCATACTAAGTTTAGGAATTTATTTGGTCCGAGGGTTAGGCAGGGTAATTTCGGGAGGATTAACGAAAAAGTATCTCTTCTCCCTCTGAACCGGTGTTCACGTAATTGCTGAAGTGAACAACTTGTGTTGTTTGTGCTGGTGTCTGAGTGTCTGCAGTAGCGGAAGCAGTGCTAAAAAGTTTTTGCGGTTGCAGATGGCAGACGGCTCGTAAAGTGCCGTACGATGTGTGTCGTCTTCCCCCGGCGCCCTCTGGTTCCAGTCGGCCGTCCTCCCCCAGCTGCTTATTCAAGGAAGGCGAGCTAGTAGAAGCTCTAGTCAAACAGAACGACCAGGAGGGTCAGGGCTGGTTCCAGGCCAGAGTCAAGCAAGTCAAGGTACTGGCTTTAGTCTCCTCTTCTTTGTCTGTCGGTCGGTAGAGCAATAAGTTGTTTCTGTGTCGTGTCTCACTCTCTTTCTTACCGAGCACTTCGGTGGAAAACGGGACTTTTCGCGAAAGGGACAGTAATTACCGTAGTTGTCTACTTTAAACAAAGTTAGCGCCAAACCGGTGTAAACATTAACGCCACTTTGACTCTGGTCCTGTGTAAATTTGCGTTTTAATGCAAAGTTTTATTTGATCTAATGATTCGGACTGTGTTCAGATCTTACATGGTCTGACGTGAATTGCAGCTAAGATTAGGTGCAACGTCGTTGGTCTCAATTGTGTAACTGAATTCCTCATCGGGGCTATAGTTCCAGCAGTTGACCTATCACATCGGCACACAGTTTGTTGGAACCTTCGAAGCGAGTTTTGCAATCTCTGAAATAATTCTTTTATTCTTTTTACCATTTTAAAGTAAAAATATGATGCTCCCAATCCTTTTCTTCGTATTGAATCATACATATTGAAGAGGTCCGGAGTTTGGCCCGAATTCCCAGAGCGAGGCTTCTAAAAATCGCTCAAAAATGGTAGTTTTGGACTAAAATTTGCTAACTGGGCTCGAATTTTACAACTAAAAAGGCGATCTTCGCGCCCCTGAAAAGTTAAAAATTGCAATAAAATTGACCTGAAAAATCGGATGCCCTGGGTTGAAAACTGTGAGCTTCCATTCGGGCCATACTCAGTGGGGCAGAGCGCCTGTTGCGTGTAGGGATGGAAGGGATGTAGGCAGTGTGTGTGTAGAGAGTGTAGTAAGGAGTGAGAGAGTGTTTAGGGAGAGTTCGCGGTGGTGGAGTTCCCTACCACAGGCACGGACGTGTTGGCTTTCGATCGAGTGCGTCTGCCCAACGCTCGGTCCCCTCTCACTTGCGATTCGTTTCGGCACCAGACCATCGATGTTCCCGACGCTCTGCGTGAATTGTACGTTCCTTTCCACTTCTCCGGGCAATTGCAACTTCTCAAAATTGCTTAGTTAGCTATCCTTACCCGTCTCCCTCGCTGTCCAATCGGAAAATTTGGCAACTTTCTTGGTAGAAAATCGGTAATTTGGCGCCAATCAGCCTACCTCCTCCACATACATGTAACAGCTCCGAGCCGACCTGGTCGGGAGGGGGTTTCCCTTTAGGTGGTGGTCGTCGGGTGGTGGGTTTCATTTAGAAGGGTGTCCAAAATTTCAAAAAGCACCAAAACTCATGGAAATGCGTTTTAGCACGTTTTTTTCAGTAAGGACACTAAAAATCGCTAATTTAAACTGTCAAATAGCGTTCTAGAGCTAAAAAAAACAAGCAAAAAATGACAAAAAGGGCTTCCAAAAACCCCGATTTCTTTTAAATATCAGCAGTGGAAACGCCCACTTCTATCATGATTTTCTATACAAAATTCGTCTGAGGGTAGCGGCGGCCGAAGCGGGTCAACCACTCCCAACCCCCTTTGCTCATGTCTGGTTCCTGGGATCCCTCCTGTTCGCCGAACACCATTCGCCGAAACTCTGTTCGCCGACCACCATTCGCCGAAACACTATTCGCCGACTGCACCATTCGCCGAATGTCTGTTCGCCGAATCGAAAAAAATATTTTCATGCACTATATGTTTTGCTGCCTTGTCAAGTCGAATAGAGGCTATTCGGTAAATACAGAGGGTGCGCTAGCCGCCCACAGGCTGATTGGTGGTTGGCACCGCCATTTTTATTCATACATACAAGTATAAAAAAGGTACAGGGAAATAACAACAACAACAACAACTGAAGAATAGACAACTAAAGACATTTCATTTCTGAAAGAGACCAGACAACTAGAGACATTTTTGAAAGAGGTCTAGTAGGACAAATTGTGAGCGATACCTCTAAGGTACGTCATCAAATCTATATTGTGGTGTCTGTTTACTATAGTGCGGAGTGCCTGGTCCAGACGTCGGTATTTGGGCTTTGTTGGCCTTGGAGGGGCGCCTGGCCTGCCGCTCCATTGTAGCGTCCCGCATCTTCTGCTCCGCGCGAAGGCCTGTAAGTTGCACTTGTTATTGATTTCTGATCGGCAATTTCATGTAACACACCGTCGATCACTTTCCAAATCGTTGGATAACGTTGTTGGTGCGCGCCTGCGGATTGATGACACGCTCATACACGTTCCATAATTCCCAATACCAGTTCGCACTCTATCAGCCACCATAGTAGCGATTTACCAAAAAACGCCTAGTGAGAAGAGGAGCCAAATTATACAACCCTGCATATGGTGTAGGGAAATCTGTGATACTAGCCCCGTATGAAGCTGCGTATTGCGTACCTCTCCTTCTCTGGCGATCAACCGGCCTTTGCAGCCCTCTCCTCTTCTTTGGCATCTCCAGTACGCCGTGATACCGTCATTGTTCCTCTTATCTAACACATAGACTTGACCTTCGTAAACCAGAGTTTCTCGGCCACGCTTTGTTTTGATAGTCCCGGCCATCACACAGATCAACGTAAGTCACAAGACGGAATCACCGACAATTACATGGATAATGACAAGGTCACTTGCTAAGAGTTCCGTATGTCCTCAGGCTTCACAAATAATTGACCAATCGGGTCAAACGGCCAGTGGCCGGCTACAGCGCCCTCTGTATGTATTTACCGAATAGCCGCTATTCGACTTGACAAGGCAGCAAAAGATACAGTGCATGAAAATATTTTTTTCGATTCGGCGAACAGACATTCGGCGAATGGTGCAGTCGGCGAATAGTGTTTCGGCGAATGGTGGTCGGCGAACAGAGTTTCGGCGAATGGTGTTCGGCGAACAGACCCCAACCCCTGGTTCCTTGCATACCTGTTAAATCTTTGACTGAATTTGGTGCATGTAGTCTATCGATCGGGCTGTTTTTTCATAGTTATTGCTGAGCCCTTGATCCATTGCATTACATGCAAGTAAGAAGTTAGTGCAAGAGGTTTTAGTTCAAAGCGGCCGGACACATACACTGAGTTCGCCAAAGCTATCGGCAACATTTTGGTCACCTACGATGAATCTGCAGGAAAGCTCAACGTTATTGTGAGTGCTTTTCCTTCCGACTTGCATCAGTGACACCTGTTGATTAATAGCCGCTTTTTTGCTGCTCAGTATGATTGTTTTGATGGATTTATTCACACCATTCTGTATTAGGAAACGCGAGCGGCATGACTGAAATTTCGATATTTCTATCTAAACTGTCACGTATGGAAATTTTGAGCTGGCTGGAGACCTGAGGCTGTGAATTCATGATAGCTGGTTACGCCTCTGGATATATGTATAGTGTAGTGTAGTGCAGCGTGAATAGAATTAATGAAAGAACAAGATGGTTCTTCAAAATGAGTGTATAAAACGTTAGATAGTTTGCACAATTTAAGGATCCTCTTAGTGTTAGAGGCATGGACAGATCTTTTGGCAATTTTTTACAAAATTAGACCGGCAGCAGAGGAAAACGTCAGTAAACTTTTATTTGAAGAAAGTGGTTGTGCAATTCTTTCAGATGCAGTTTCCTCTTTCAAACAAGTCTTGCTGACAGTAAACTCTTCAGATAATTCTTTCAGAGGCTTCTCTTGCTGTGGTGTATTGTGCTTTGCATGGTGTAGGCTTTCCAAGAGAATAAATTGTATTGTACTGTAAAAAATTTTTCTGACATGTTTTTTAAAAAAAACATTTTCTCTATCAAGCAACTCTGACACTCTTTAGCAGATCTGTCAAAAAGCAGTTTTCCTTTTGAGAAATTCTGACACGACACTTCAGCAAATCTTTCAAAATGCAGCTTTCCCTCCCCATCCGAAGAATTCTGGCACTCTTTAGGCAAATCTTTCAAAAAGCAGCTTTCCCTTCCAATGCAAAGAATTCTGGCACTCTTTACGTAAATCTTACAAAAAGAGCAATTTTCCTTTTCAATCTAAATAGACCAAAATATTATCATATTCTTTCGCTTTTCGTTTAGAAAACCCTCAACAACACTGCTGTACATAATTCACATGTATCTACGTTACTGGCACTCTTTTAAGCAATTTCTGATAGTATGTAAAAGTTTCAGGCCATGCTTTCAAAACGCATTTCTGTCTTTCAAAAAATTCTTTTCTGTTTTGCTATTCTTTCTAAATTGAACTTCTCATTTCTAATTCTTTGTCACAGTTAACTGTTATCAGTTTTCGGGCTACAAAACAGCAGGACTAGGAATTTTCGGCCCAAGCTTTTACAATAGGTACCCAGAGTTAAAAATCTTGTTAAAAATCCTAAAAATCTGAGCCAAATTGAAAGAGAAATGACTGAGAACGAACCGTTCGAGTAAGCTCTCCTTTCCTGATGGATTGTCTAAAAGTTAGCAGCTTTACAACGAGGAGCACACGGTTTAAGGTACAATTGTATGTAGATCTACACGCTTAAGCGCCAAAACAAATCTTATCCTGGCAGCCTTGTCTGCTTGGTAAAAAGAAGAGAACTGTTTCAGAGCTGTTACGATCAGTCGATCAAGCGGGCGCACATGTTGGCCGAGATGTACTTTCGCGACACACATCAGAAGATGACTCTGCTTTCCCGATCCGAAGAGGCAGCCAAGCAGTTACAGGTCTGTCTGCTGAGAAGGTGTTTTCATACTCGTGCAGAAAAAATCACTGTTTTCTGTAGTGCGACAAGTTTGCAATAAACACCAACACGTCGCCTGACATCTTCTGCCTGCAGCAGCAACGCTTGTATCAAAGGGTCCGTGGGGTCTGTACCCACCCGACTTGGATCAGACCCCCCGGATGGAGATTCCCGAGACAATTTTTCCGACCCCCTCCGATTTTCCTGACAAGTAGTTTTGTGAGCAAATTATTGCGATTTTTTACAATTTCAGACAAAAATTGCCAAAATCTCCTGTAAAACTGCATTTTTAGCTGTATGTGAGCCCAGATTAACGATTTATGACGGTTTTTTGCCGAAGATTGCCATTTTTAGTGCCCAACCCCCTCCCCTTCGGCGGATGACCTGTCACATGTATGCCTGGAAGATGTGATGCGGCGTGTTGGGGCGTATGTTACAAACGTGTCGTGTCGCCCCATAGAAAAGTCGCCGGCGATCTTTTTCTACACGAGTATGAATACACGTTGACTCTTCCTTTCTTGTGCCTTGTTAACAGTAGATTGCTTTAAGAAGCGAGTTTTGTAATTCAACGACTGTTTTATTAGCTTTGCTTACAATTCTTCTAGAAATGCGAACACGACAAACTGAGTGTTTTGTATTGTACGCACAGATGCGAACGCCGCAACTGTTTTTGTTGGTCGGTTGGTAGGTGGGTGAGAGAGCATACATGGGCCGGGGGGGTAAGGGGGTATACCCCTCGGCCGGCCATACCCCCCCCTCGGCCGTCCATACCACCCCCTCGGCCTTCCACCCCCCTCCCGGAGGGAGGAAAATTTCGCTTATTTAAGGCAAAATAGGCGTTTTTTGGCCTTTTTTCGGGGGGGACCCCCCCCAGGTCTCAACCCCCCACCCCCCCTCCGGATTTTTCCGGCCCATGTATGTGAGAGAGTGAGTGTAAGTTTGGTTGCAGAACACGCATTTGTCGCAGTGTCATTGCGAAGAGTTCACGGTGCCGTACGAGCTGATGGGTCTGGCCATCGGCAACAAAGGAACGAACATTATGGCCGCCAGACAGACGCCCGGCGTGGAGGACATTCAGCTGAACGAGGGCGGACAGGGCGAGCCCTGCTTGTTCAAGATTTACGCTAAGGTAAGGTTCTGCTCTTTATCTTCAGTTCAGTTCTGCTTTGTTTAAGGACTCGGACGCCGCTCACAGAGCCCGTAGCTTGCTAGAATTTGCCGAAGACTCGTTTCCGGTGCCTAGAGATATGGTCGGTGAGTGTTTAGAACTGAATCGGCTTCGCTCACTGATTGCGCACTTAACCGTCCTTTTTGGATAGGTTCAGGGTGATTTAGAAAGGGTTAATTAGTGTTGTTGAAAAGTTTTTCGAAGACTCATTTTCCAAGTATATTTTGGGGGGAAATCGCTGAATTTAGCCTCAGATATACATTAGCAGTATCAATTTCATGCCCTAAAAGTAGGTTTTTGAAGGGCAGCAGTGGACTACAGTTACTTTTGCAAGGAAACAGATGTTTTAGGCAAAGTGATCGGTAAGGCGGGTAAGACTATCCAAGAAATCGTGGACAAGTCTGGCGTGGTGCGAGTTAAAATCGAAGGTGACAGCGACCAAAACCAGGAGAAGGAGCGAGAGGACCCCAACGTAACATAGTTTAGGCTTTAGGACAGAAAAGCAAAGCCTGTCTTTCAGGTAAAGGTGCCGTTCGTGTTCGTGGGGACGCGCGAATCGATCGATAACGCCGGTTTTCTACTGGAATTTCACTTGAAACATCTGCGGGTGACACTGACTTTGTGGCTAGGAGAGTTGTGATGACAGTGGTGAGTTGGTTTGTAGGAGATGGACGAGATGCGTCAGAGTGTGATCGAGATGAACCGTCGCTTGTACAATTCTCGCAGCAGTCCTCCTCCTGGCCAGTCCTACCCTTCGCGCGGCGGTGGTGCTATGTCCGGCATGCAGCGACAAGACAGGTAGGTGCCTTTGCATAAATTATTAGTGCTCTTTCTAAGTCTGAGCCGCGCCGCTATTTGCTCTTATGTACCAAAAGCGAAGAAAAGGAGAGATTTTTGTTATGTCTATGCACTGAGTTCTGTAATTTACTGGCAAAAAAGAGTTTCCCGCAGCTAATTGAAGCTTTCGATATGGTCCAAGTTTCAGGGGCTACAGTGTCGAGGGCGACATGCCATCGAGAGGCGGGTTCCGCGGCGGTGCTTCAGGCTACCGAGGTGGTCGTGCTCGCGGTTTCCGCGGTGGGTTCCGAGGCGGCATGCGAGGAGGCGGAGGAGGCGGCAGCTCAAACGTGTCAGGGCCGGGCGGTAAGTGCTGGCGACTGACTGATCACTTTTCTCGTCTAACAACCAAACCACCTCTGCTCTATCCTTCGGTGATCGGGGCTAAACGGCTCGTTTACTTCTACTCACACTGCAGGGCTTGCTGCCGTTTCAGGATTCAACCGAGACCGTTTGTCCGGCGGACCGCGACGCGGATTCGGCGGTCGCGGCGGCGGCGGCGGCAGACCCTATGCCAACGGATATTCCAGCGACAACCAACGTACGCCTCTGTGTGCTTTGCTGTGTTCTTGTTGTGGTGGTGGTTGGTGGTCTGTTGCATGCTTATGTTCGTTCTTTTTCTCCTGTTCTCTGCTTTTCGGTGGCACGCCTATGGCAGGTGAACAGTAGAGGAGAGCCAGGTTGTCTTTGTAGGCAGTGGAGAGTACGCCGACAGAAACGGAATCAACGACGGACCGGGGGCCCGCAGACAGATGGACGAGGACAGAACGGTCGGAGAGCAGGACGATAGAGGTGGGCTGTTTACATAATCTACAGGGTGTGTCAAAAAAAACAACCCAGCAGAGTTTTTGCTGTAGCAACCGCAAATCTCAACCGATTTGAATGAATCCTGCTTTAAATGAGAGATAAATAAATTCTTGAAAGACTGGTGCAGGCCCTATTAAGATACGATGCTTGTTCCTGAGATATTTTCCTTCAAACGCAAAACAGAGATTTTGGCAGTGAACAAGAGCGATTCCGTTGCACTTCACAACAAAACGGATTCCTACTGCTGAGGGGCAACAAGGCTTTTACAAATGAAGTAACCAAGCATGTGTGGCACCAGAAAAACCTCGTTGCGTTAGCCCTGAGCAGTAGGAATCGGTTTTATTATGAAGTGCAACAGAATAATAAAAATCGCTCTTGTTCATAGCCAAAATCTGTTTTGAATTTGAGTGCAAATATCTCAGGAACCAAGCATCATATCTTAATAAAAGCTTCACCAAACTTTCAAGAATTAATTTATCTTTCATATAAAATAGGACTCACTGAAATCGGTTGAGATTTGCGGCTGCTACAGTAAAAAATCTGCTGGGTTGTTTTAATCTCTGTTGTGCACTGCCAAAATCTCTGTTTTGAATTTGAAAGCAATTATCTCAGGAACTAAGCAACGCATCTTAATAAAAGCTACACCAGTCGTTCAAGAATTTATTTATCTTTCATTTAAAGCAGGATTCATTCAAATCGGTTGAGATTTGCGGTTGCTACAGCAAAAAATCTGCTGGGTTGTTTTTTTTTACACACCCCTGTACATGGGCCGGAAAAATGGGTTGGGTAGTCAAAATCCCAATATTCGGGATGGACCTACCGGTTTGGGAGGTCGCGCAGATTTTGGAGCGTGGGTCCTGAACAAAAGTCGGCTTCAGGTGGGGTTGTTTGGGCGGGCGATCGAGCCAAAAGTTGGGAGTGGGCAACCCCCGCAACCTATGCATGCGTGTTCACAATAATCGTGTTGTAAAATGTCGGCTGTCGACATTTGCCCCGTGCCGATAAAGTGGTTTGTAGCGTGTTGTGCAACGCAACGTTCATGCTTTAAACAGTCGGCCGCCGACATTTTTCGACACGATGTTTTGTGTATTAAGGCTGTGGCAGTGGCATACAGTTAAGAGCAGTGGCGCATACATGGGCCACGGCGGGTAAGGGGGTTTACCCCCTCCCCTCGCTGGTCAATACCACCCCCTCGGCGGCCATTATTCTCCCGAAGGGAGAAAGGGAGAAAATTTTCGCTTATTTAAGGCAAAATAGGCGTTTTTTGGACATTTTTCTGGGAAGCCCCCCCCCCCCCCCCGATATCTCCAGACCCCCTCCGGATTTTTCTGGCCCATGTATGTGGTGGCGACCAGTTATGATAATTTACGTAAAAAACCCGGACTCGATTTCATGAAGAATTCGAGAAATGCAGTTTCATAACAGCCGCGTGCAAAAAGTGGTCAGCACTTCGTCGCACTCGAACCGTTTCGGGCTGTTTTTGTATTTTCTAAACCGCGCAGCACGGAGTTTGTATGTATGGGTTTGGCTGCAGCCGGACGGGGAAATCGCCCAGTCTCTCTCCTAGAATTGTAAAGAAAGTGACAAAATTTGGGAATCGTCGCTGGGTGTGCTAATTGTCTGACTGTTAGAAGAAGTTGTAATTTGCAGAAAGCGTGTCGTCTCTGGAAGCGTCTGGTGGTCCCACCGGTATGAGCACTAGTCGTCGTCCCCCGCGCGGTCAGCGCCGTCGCAAGGGACCACACTCTGGCGAGGACAAAGGTAATTGCTGGTCTGTCAGTGCAGGCAGGCACTACTCTCTACTTGCTACAACCCCTACTGCACCACTGTTTTGTGGAAACGGCGCACATATGACTTTTAGCCGTTTCCACTAACTCAATTCGCTTGTTTTGCGTAGAATTGTGGCCAAGACAAAAACCTTACCGGAGTTTTCCACTTAGTATCGCAGGGGATATAACACGGAAAATCACGTTGCTCAGTAAAAGCATTGCCGCCAGTTAATATCCCAGTGATATTAACTGGACAAAGCCATGAGATATTAACTGAAAACGGCATGGGATTATTTACATGAACAATGTTTTATCACACATACAGTATGCGTGTGTAAAGAAGATTATTATTAATTTGACATAAACATTGCCGCCAACTAATATTCCATGGGATATAAAGCGGAACAAGGGTCCATGTAATACCGCAGTGGGTTATTAAGTGGGGTGGGATACTATACTAAGTGGAAATCTCCGGTAGAGATCCACTCTAGTAACGAAGAAACGACTCTTAGACAAACGATTGTCGTTTTGCAATTTTTTCGCTTACCAATTGTACCGCGTATTTTATTATAATTGAACTGTTTCGATGATGAACCCGAAAAACAGAAATATTGTTTGGCAAATAAAACCGATTTTCTATATAAATAAAGCTACTCTTAATTAATCATACCAACAGCTGGATCAGTCAATCGCAGAAGTTCGAAGAAAGGTTGCTTCTAAAAAATGTTTCCAATAGCCGAACAGTCGTGCTAAGCTATGAGATTGCTAAAAAGGGGTGATAGCTAGGTCAGGAGTGAGTGAGTGTATTTGTTCAGGCAGTCGTCGTGGGGGAGGCAACGGCTTGGACCACGCGGCAGCGGGCGACATGGAGCCGAAGGGGCAGCGCCAGGGGCAGCAGGTGGAGGGCGGCGAGCCGTCAGTGGCGGTGGTGGCGAACGGGCCGAGCGCCTGAGCCAGCAGTCTTCGTAGGCACAAGCAGCGAGATCATCATCATCAGCAGTTTTGTTTGTTTGTTGATTGGTTGGTTTGCAGGAGCGGGCCGCTCGTGTGTTGCTGTTGTTTTCTTTCTTCCTCTTCCTTAACTGTTTTTGCTGTGATTATTATTATTAAGTAAGAGAAGCCGTTTGTTTTTTGTCTCCGTAATAATAATAACGAATGAATGATGATGATTATGATAATACCCAGTAGCACACGCGCGCAATCAACAGGTCCTGTTGCGTCTTTTTGTATAGAATTTTGTATAGTATACATAGCAGACCGACCGCCGTGATTGTTCGTGTCCCATCACCACCCCCATTCTTGACTGTGCCTTCTTTTTGGGTGTTATTACTTGTGAGAGCGCGTGGGCACCTTGTCTACGGCTGGTTTTGCGCCGGAGAGAGTTGTCTGCTTGGTTGCGGGCGCAAAGCCGGCTCCTGTCAGATTTCACGGTTTACGGTGTGTAAATGCTTGTCGTGTCCCTTTAATTTGAATCTCCCGCGTTTATTGGCTGCGGAGCGTCGCCACCGCGCTGTTCTTATTGTTTACTTGCATTTTTAATTAACAAGAGTCGTCGATTATTGATTTACTATTATTAGCCGGTAGCTGATGAGTTAAGGCTTAAGCAATTGCTCACAAAAATGGAAAAGTCGTGTACGATGATGTGTTATGTTAATCTGTTTTCTTTCGTTCAAAACAAGAAATACAGCGTCCTGTGTGATCAACTGATAATGTGGATATTGTCGATTTTGATGTAATTGCGCGCGCAGCTCGCTCGTCGCTGTGTGCTGCTCTTTTTGGCTCGTTCTTAACTGTCCAACCGTGCAAACAATCTTATGTACGTATTTTGTTGCCATAGTAAACACTACAATTACAATACTACCTCCCCTATTATTTCGGTTCAATTTTGTGTGATATTGTAAGTGGTTTTGGTATCACATCGATCGAAACATCTACGTAGTACAGCCTGCACTTTACGCCGTTTATGGTACTGGAACTATATAAGGTGCCGGGCCGGTACCGTACATGGTACCGGTACTTAGAAGGAAGTGGTACCATATATGGTACCCCCACGTTTGAGGACTGTGGTGGTACCTTAAGGTACCGGTGCCATATATGGTACCCTTACCTTCGAATTGGCAACTGTACCAGTACCACATATGGTACCACTTCATTCAAATTTCGTACCATGGTAGTGGTACTATATATGGTACCGGCACCCATGGTCATGGGTAGAAGCCGCGTCGTTGGCTCAGTGGGTAGCTCGCTGCCTCTGAGTCACGGCGGCCCCTGCATCCCTAGCGGTTGTAGTGGTTCATCCTCTCGGCGCAGCAAGTTTCTTTCTGCAAAGAGTTGGTCGTCGGCACAAAGCTCCACCCAGGCCACCGAAAGCTGGTTACAGCGAGTAGGTAAAATGGGAACCAACTGGATCTGCCATTGCACCGAAGCCGCTCCTATAGCATGCCGCGTTGGAGGGAAGATCAACGACGTCAGGAGCCGTCTGGCAAACCAGCAATAAGGCCAATACCGGTTTAGAGCTGCTGGCCGGGCGGCCGTTGGGAGCTGTCGGCACCATGACGTCACCACGCCAGGCACTCTCTTAGTACCTGGCGCGCCCAACAGCATGGCCAGAGTGGCTTCGCAGTGAAAGAATGGCAAACGTCCGAGGTGACGAACACTACGGGGGTCGCGCAATGGACCGCAGAGGTCTGAGCGTAGGGCCGTAAGGCCCCCCTCACATCGGATCGGCTCATCGGATCGGTCCATGGGTAGGGGTGCCGGTACCATATTTGGTGCCACGCCACTAGCCTAGGTACCGGTACCACATCGTCGCCACTATGGTAAAATGAACCCAGTAACAGAAAGTCGAAATCGAGAAAATTGTCTTTTAAATATTTGCTACATTTTCGTGAATTAGCTTCAATATCAGTTTAAATATTTTTTTCCCAAAAATACAAGTACAGTTGTACATAATTGGTGTACAAAACATTCTGCATGTGTCACTTGTGTCAAATTAAGTCAGCTAACAGGAAAAGCACAAAGCACTTGGCTCATTTTAACAGGATCACCTGGTGATGCACATGCCTCTGATTACATGGCTGTATCTCCTGACACAGAGCGAATTTCGACTTCGTTCCTTCGCCAAAACGTTTTAGGTGTTTTAGCTATAGTTTTTCGCACTTAACTCCATATTTTCATTTTGTTACTTGGCTCGTTTTACCATAGTGGCGACGATATGGTACCGGCCCGGTACTACGGTGTATGACATTTTCAAATGCCTTTTGGTAATCGAATTTAGCTTCTCAACTTTCAAAGCGTTTATGTAGGTGTTTTTAGAGGTGATTTTGTCAATTTTTGCTTGTTTTTTAGCGCGCACTTACGTACAATCCAAATGTACGTACGTACTAAGGTTTTAACAAGAATTTCATGTGTTCATTTGTTTTACTGATTGTATGTTACTTGTGCTGTTATGCGCCTACTAGGGACTTCTCTATTGGTTTTGCTACAAATTGAGGTTGTGTCTGGCAGTTGTTTTTACGCTCGGCTGCCTCTATTCGAAGTGTTCTGTTTCAGTTTCTGTTAGGGAGCCATACGAACAAATCGAGTGGCCGAACACTGCCGCTCTGGGCCATCTTGTTGATTGCATTTGGTGCGCTTGCATTGCTTGCCCTCATTATCCTTCTAATCGTGTGCTTAGTACTGCGAAGAAGAAAGAAAATTAAGGATACTAAGGTGCCATATACTGAATTTATCATTAACTAACAGTTTATGATTTTTAGGAATCGATAAAGTCAAGACGCCAGAGAACCGAGTCGCAATATGTCGAATTGATTATATCAGACAAGGATGAAAGCAAAAAAGGTTGAGTTTTTATTCAAAACAGTTATAAATGAAATGGGAAAATAACGCATTTTCTAACAATTGTGCTTAGTTGTACGTACTGTACGTATGTTCCCCGCCAATGTTTTACAGTTGCAGCAAATCTGATTAGGACAAAACTAGAGTTATTGGGCATTGGGGGTGGTTTCCAGATATTGGGAATTAGGGTTTTAGTTAGTATTGGGCAGTGGGTGGTCTCAGGTATTGCTGACGTAGTTAGTTGGTTTCAGCTGGCACTCCAGTTTCTCAGACTGATATGGACTCGGAGAATGCGATAGAACCGTCGGACCGGTCGGCCACTCAGCTGAAGTCGTCGAAATCGGTGAACCCGTCCCCGCCGGTCGGCTCCGTCACCAACCCCTCCACCAAGCCGGCGGCCGAGTCTTGCGTTTCTGCCACTCACTTTGACGACGCCACCACTCGCGTTGGTGGTAGTAAGACACTTGCCACTATGTCAACGCAGACCTTTAACAAATGACACTATTTTTGGCCCATTCTTTTGTCTGTCTCTGTCTCTATCTATCTGCCAGTTTAAAATGTACCTACAGTCTTGTTTGACAATAAATTATCGAGATACCGTCTTTCTGTGTGAGCATCAAAATTAGACCTGGAAACGAATCACTAACACGTGTTACGTTGCTTACAATAAATTGCTTTCAGCTCAAACTCTGAAATATTTAGAATGACAGACAAAACAGCTCGAAAATTTTGAAATTTTGGACTTGTTTCACAGATTTATCTCAGAACAGTACCATGGCCGGAAACATTGGTTTGGGGCAGTCAAAATTCAAAAATTTCGGGCTGGGCCTACCGATTCGAGGGTCTTTCTTCTCTTCCAAATGCAGGCGTTTTTCATGCGCTCAGATACTTTTTGTCGTCTGGCATGTTTCTTACTTTTTGAAGTAGTTGGCAAAAAACAGGTTTATCCACAATCTAGCTACTACAGAGAGAAGTACATACGTACTAAAGTACTATGTAAAGTAAGGGCGTAAAAAAGACTACCGAATCAAGCTAACCGTTTTACGTTTTCCATTTGGAATGGAGGGCGGTATGTGATGAGCTGCTAGAGGGAGGGAGTAGATCGATTTTCCAAAAAATCGCCAAATCTTGGCGAAATTGCCGATTCTACAAAAACCGTTCGGGGTTTGGACTCTCCTACCTAACCGATTTACCAAAAAGGTCGCCGATTTAGCTAATTTTTCAAACTTGGTCAACTGGGTGGTCAACTTCTATAGAGAGCGCTGGAGAGAAGGATAATCTGTCACTTAGCTTTGTCAAGGAAAAAACGTTTTGGCACCATCATGTCATACGCAGGCACCTTTCGGCCGTTAATTTTCCATGAGGGTTATTTCCAAAAACAAGGAAACAAAAACTTGCTAGAAACTGAAAGAATAGGCGTCGTTCGTACTACTACTAGCTTTTCTACCTATCTATCTATGGACTAAACACTAAAAAACAGACAAAAACACTTCGGAGTCACCAAATTTCGGCCTGAATTTTCGCAGCACTGTTTGGAAAAAAGGCCGTGTATTTACAGGCGGTGTTTAAAAACGGAAGAGGAGGATTAACAGGAGTGCGGTCCGATGAGACGGACGGTACTACGCTACGGTACGGTGTCTACGGTGCCACAAAAATCGGGCGGGCACAAATCGCCTCCCCAAGAAGTTGGAAAGTTGGAAAATGGAAAATATAAAAAATGCAAATTTGGAAAACATGCACATAACAACCAACATCACACGGATGCAAAAAATTGCATATCGGTAACGCCGGCAATTCGGCAACGGTATCAGATCCCGCCATCACAATAGACTCATGTCTTTCCAAGAGTTCCACGGAATGGCGCATTCCAAGAATGGCTATGTTTGCGGAGTTTTCGTCTGTGCTTTGCTGCGTTCATCCCATCTGATTGTGGCATTTTAGCTGCACAAGTGCCTATTCTAACAGCAGTTGAGCACTTACATGCACCATGCATGTAAGTATTTCGTAAACTTCACTTACAGGCTGATATATAGCACTGGAGGCAGCTTTGTGCCTACCTATCTTTTTCCGCACAAGATAACACCAACCGTTTGGATTTTCTGTTGTGATACAGTATTGTACAGTACCGGCCTAACATCGGTAGCTATTACTCATTATTAACCGCTTAATTATGCGTTATTTTGTTTCGTGCTATTTCTTATTGTAAGCACTATCTGGCTGTCTGCCAATATTACTCCGCGTGCTCTGAGCCTGGCGCAAGGCCTCGCTCAGTTGTTGTTTCCGGTTTCTCGTTTCTCGTGTGCTCTCGAGTGTATTACAACGTGGATGGCATAGTGCCAATAAATCTTCGTTTCTTCGCTCGACGTGCCTTTTCTTGAGAGAGCCGACAACCAGGCTAAGCCGATAGGTTTAACTCTTTTCTTGGTTATTATCATTATATTATCTTCTCTCGGCAAGCACAGCCCTAGGTGGCTTAACTCTCTTTCTTTATCTAACGTAATTCGTATTTCTCGTTGTCTAAATCCTCGTTTGTTGCGCGTCTAATTGTAATTCCAGAGTGCTAAACTATAACAGTCAGGTGCACGCCTGTTCAGTGGAGGTCGCCCACCGAGATGAGCCGAAAACAGAGGCAAAAGAAGAAGGCAAAGTGGCTGAATGCGCAATCATCGCAGAACGTACTTGCACTGGCACCAGAGATCGAAGAAGACTTGTTTACAACTGAAGTGTCCGACAATGAGAGTCCGCCACCTCTCAGTAAGAAACAGTCAAAGATGATCGACAAGCTGTCAGATGCTGCGTTGCGAAAAGTACTCAAGTCACGAAAGCAACCTACTTTGTCTACTGTTGATCTGCACACAAAGGTTGAGAGCGAGCCAACTGGCGAAAGCGTCACGTTGGAAAATAGCATCGAGGAAACAGAAGAGACGACTGAAGATGTTCCGAATTACGTCGATCCTCAATTATTATCACCAACAATCGAGCCAACCGTGTGTCGTGTCAATGGAATGGCACGGCCTTACCACTACACCGAGCGCTTGTCTGTGGAAAGACAGGCCGTCATGATAACTAAGAACAAAAACAACTTGCCGCAACCGGTCGCCACGCACGTCAACGAGTCATTTGAACAACTCAGCCAGGCGATCGAGCAAGCTAACGAAGAACCAAAAGGTGAGATCGGGCAAGCTGTCAAAGAACTGAAGGAGGGTGTGAAGGAAGTGAAGGAGGGAGTCGGTCAAATGTTAGCAGCCGTCACTCAGCTATTGGCCGTCAGGAGAGCTGAGTCAACAACCGGTGCCACTCAGTCGAATTTGGAAGAAAAAGAGCCAGACAACAGTACTGTACCGACTGAAGTGCACAAACATCATACCGTCTACTGGCACAGCGACAACATAGAACCGACAGTGTACAATGGTGCTCTGATCGGTAGGGGAAGTATTCTACAATCTACACAGCCTGTACATTCTGAGCAGGAATGCCTGCCTAAAGTGTACGATGGTGCTCTGGTCGGCAGTGTGCGCATTTCGTCAGCACCACCTGTTCAGAGTGAAGACGTGACCGTTGTGCGTACAGTGTCGGAATTAGCGAAAGATCAAACCGAACAGCTGTCCACAAAGACGCTACGATTGCAGACGTTGGCACAGCAGGCCAAAGAATTTGTTCAGCAGATTCCGGTCCAAGTTTCCGCCGCGGGCATGATGCAACTCCGTGATCAATGTTTGGCGAGAATTGATTCGATCTTTTTGCCAGACAATGTGGCGCCGTGTGACACCTTAGCCGACCTGCAACAACAAGTACAATTTGAAATACATCTGTACCAAAAGAAAATTCAACAATCGGTCTTCAGTAGTTCGGCTGACAGACACGATAACCTTATCGATCCAGTACAAAAAGGTGGAGATACCTCAATTGCACCTGTGTTGGGAACAAACCTGTCACCAGATGACAATTCTCTACACGCTCCTCTCTTGGAGGCAAATGTGTCTTCAAAAGAGAGCTGCCGCACTCCTCCAGTGGTCACTTCAGCAGACGCCACAGACCGAGACAACATGCTTCCAACCGCGCAGAGAATAGACAATACACTGCAGTCCATCGGTCAGGTGCTGCATGTGATGCAGCATCACAACGAGCTGCAAACGAAGAACCATTCTTACCTGAAACATCTGAAATTTATGGAAGCAGAAAAAGAAAATGCACCGTGCATTACCACACCAAAACAAGTGCTAAACCAGATTCCTTCTGAGGTTTTCTGGACGGGGCTTCAAGATGATCAATCGGTTGACAAGAACGCGACAAAAAAGGGGGCATCTACTGAGATGTTTTTCCCCAACTCAGAGGCTCAATTGGAACCGTTACAAAGCAAAATGGTCACCTGCGTGAAGAACGATGTCGAATTGATGGCAGAAGACACAGCTAAAAAGGGATCGCTGTTGGGTGTTTCCCTTTTGGAATCGATGTCGCAACTGAAGCTGCTTCAAATCTCTTCTATCCAGTCACCCCATCTGGTGGACCAGATGAACAAAAAGGGGGCCATGGTGGATGACGTGACAAATCAAGAGTCAGCTGTCTGGAAACGGTCGGATCACAAAAAGTTTCTCACCATCCGGCAGCGTCAAGAAGCAATCATGCTGAAGAAGGACCACCGCTGTAACAGCTACGTTCAGTATTTGCCTGAGCCGCCGTCAAGTTTCTACTGTACGGCCAAAGCCCAGTGCATGGAAACCGGATTTGACTAGTACCCGACCAAGACTCTGTACATTATATATATTAGTTGTCCCAACAATTAGCTGTTTATTTGTTATGTGTTAAATGTTTGTTTCGTTTTGTATTGTCTTGTTTTGTCCTTTTCGTGTGTCCTGTTTATTATAAACGTATATTACTATTGGTTTGTCGCTAACATTTATTGTAGTAGTGTAGAATTTCTGTTTTCTTTAGTCCTCTCTATCTGCTAATGTGTATGGTCACTTCTGTATGAATTCGTATTGCTAATAGCTGTTTTGTTTTGTTATTATGGCGATGTTTGGTGCGCAAATATGCTCCTGTTGTGTAGAAAGAGGCTACCCGGTGAGAGCAACGGTTCAACCAACCCCAGGAGTAGCTCAACCACAAATACCATCAGTAAGAGTGCAAGGAAGAGGGCGCGCAATGGTTCGACAACAACCAGTACCTCCACCACCCATTGACGTCAATTGCTGATACCTTGAAACGCTTGAAAACGTGCCGCGCACAGCTGATTGGAAGTCTGGTGGAGACAGATAAGAAGAGTGCTGAAATTATGCCAACACTGCAGAACCAGCAGCGTCCCCTGTTCAGGTGTCAGTAGTGGCCCTAGAACAGATAGTTCCACCAGCATCACCTGTCCAGCAACCTACCATCGGAACGTCTGTAATGCAACCGTAGCAGCCAATTTGCCAAGAGCTGCTGAGCTTCCTATTCGATCGCTAGCCCGTGTCAGGAGCCACGGAGCAAAAAGGGGGCTCTGTACAGTACCGGCCTAACATCGGTAGCTATTACTCATTATTAACCGCTTAATTATGCGTTATTTTGTTTCGTGCTATTTCTTATTGTAAGCACTATCTGGCTGTCTGCCAATATTACTCCGCGTGCTCTGAGCCTGGCGCAAGGCCTCGCTCAGTTGTTGTTTCCGGTTTCTCGTTTCTCGTGTGCTCTCGAGTGTATTACAACGTGGATGGCATAGTGCCAATAAATCTTCGTTTCTTCGCTCGACGTGCCTTTTCTTGAGAGAGCCGACAACCAGGCTAAGCCGATAGGTTTAACTCTTTTCTTGGTTATTATCATTATATTATCTTCTCTCGGCAAGCACAGCCCTAGGTGGCTTAACTCTCTTTCTTTATCTAACGTAATTCGTATTTCTCGTTGTCTAAATCCTCGTTTGTTGCGCGTCTAATTGTAATTCCAGAGTGCTAAACTATAACAGTCAGGTGCACGCCTGTTCAGTATGTATGTATGTATGTACAGTTTTAGTCATTTGTGAAACTCCGTTTTCAATTTTCTTGTTACATTTTCGAATTTAGATTATGAATTGCTAGATATTTGATACCCATGCATTTTACATATAAATATTTTTAATGGTGCTTGCTTTTACTTTATGTTAATGTGTTTTGTCCTTTTGGTCATCACTGTGACTACGTAGTGACGCTGCCTGCAATTTAGAAATGGACTTCTGAGATCTATGCTGAAAGAAAAATAACCCTATTTACAGTCATAAACGCGACTCTGAATCTATTTCAGCTTAGATTTAGATTTGCTGTCAGGTCACCGAAAGGCAGTGATGACGACAAGTAGATAAATGGGTAGCATCGTGGTATGGGAAACCAAAGGGAGTCTGTGTGCAAGGCCACAGAATACGAGTTCTTCAGCTTTAACTTGCCAGAGATGGACTTACATAAAGTAAGATTTTTTATATTCGACCTATTGAATGAAACAATTTTCGACAAGCAATCGTTTCCAGCATGAGCTGTTGCGCTCATTTGCTTCATTTTGCCCTTAGTACTGCTTTAATTCCCTTCTGTTATGGTGTATGTGTTTTCCAACTTTCCTACTTTCGGGGAGGCGATTTGTGACATTGGAAAACCCGCAAAACTTGGTGTACCTTTGTGTACCGCACGTCCTCACCGTTTCCGTTTTTCTGGGGAGGCGATTTGTATACGCGCCCACAAAAATACCGTATGCGGAAAAAACCACCCCCACTCGCCATGGCCGCCGATCGATTACTGTATTGCGCAGTTGTGCTCCGCGTTGTGTGAAACTAAAATAAACGGGCGGGCACAAATCGCCTCCCCAAGAAGTTGGAAAGTTGGAAAATGGAAAATCTAAAAAATGGAAAATGCCTCCCCACAACTTGGAAATTAGGAAAACATGCACAAGAACAACCGTCACCAAAAAAATTTGCATATCGGTAACGCCGGCCGGCAAATCGGAAACGTTCTCCGATCGTGAATCCTCCTTCCGTTGCACCATCTATAAAGAATGGTTGGAAGTCGAGTCTGGATGTGCTTAATGCAATCGAAAACTATCCAAATCATAACCTGCGATCGTTGCAATCGCTGCAATATGAAGTTAATCGAATTACGGGTGTGCGGCCAGCTATTTCAACCCTTTACGTCGCGTTCGTGGACGTAGGGAAAACAACCGAGCAGGGAGTCCGATCAACACTGTGACTATGTACTGACGTGCCTGCAATTTAGAAATCGACTTCTGAGATCTATGCTCAAACATAAATATCCCGATTTACAGTCATAAACCCGACTCTGAATCTATGTTAGCTTAGATTTAGGTTTGTTGTCAGGCCACCAAAGGGCAGTGATGACAAGTAGATAAATGGGTAGCATCGTGGGATGAGAAGGCAAAGGGAGTCTGTGTGCAAGGCCGCAGAATACGAGTTCTTCAGCTTTAGATTGCCAGGGATGGACGTGCACAAAGTAGCATTTTTTACATTTCGACTTATTCAATGAAACAATTTTGCGACAAGCAATCGTTTCCAGCATGAGCTTTTGCGCTCGTTTACTTTAATTTTGCCCTTAGTACTGCTTATTTCTCTTCTCTTATGGTTTAACTTGCGATTTTCCAACTTTCCAACTTTCGGGGAGGCGATTTGTGACATTGGAAAACCCGGAAAACTTGGTGTACCACTGTGTACCACAGCGTACCGCACGTCCTCACCCTTTCCGTTTTTCTGAGGAGGCGATTTGTATACGCGCCTAAAATAAAAATCAAACTTTCTCGTCTTTTGCTTTGTCAAAAGCTGCTTTTAGTGCATTTATTGCTGTATTTAGTGTGTACTTAGTAGCTTGTAGACCCACTGTAGTGCTAGACACCGCTAGTTGTAGATATTTTAGTCAGCATACCTGGTAAAATAGCTAACTAAAATGAATTTTTAAGTCGCCTTTTTGTCCCGGTGCTTGTTTGTGTCTAATCTCTCTTCTCTAGCCAGCATTTTACGTAAGTTTTCTTCGGGTAAGTTAGAATGGCTGCTGATTTCGGCGCAGCCGAATTAATCTGGAGTCAAAAAGGCAAGAAGAACTTGCTGAAGGTGCAGAGTCGCAGGGAAGAGGACGAGTTCGCCGGTCGGTTCTACCTCTACGCCTACAACGGCAAGCACCGTCGCGCCAACAGATACAGGTGCTTCCAATGCAAGCGCTTGAAACGAAGTGAGATTATAGCGTCCAGAGAAAGTTTCTTGTTTGCAGTTTTGAATCTTTGTTGATTTCAGAGTTGGGAGTGGGACAGCGCATGGCTGTGGTGTCGGTTGTGGGTGGTCGTTTGCGGACCGATCCTGACGCAAATCACGATGCTCAGTGTCGCCCCTTTACTGCAGAGGTACTACTGCCTTTGAAAAGTTCAAATTGGCAGTAAAAATCTATTTTTTTAGGAAATCGCCAGCCGTCAAGTGGAACGAGATGTTTCGAATGATGTTCGAACTGGGACTCGTCATTCGGATGCGCACACGAATGGACTGAAGCGATTAGGAGATCGATGTCGACAAGAAGGCGTTGACTACGCCGCCGTGGCTCTGCAGGTCAGACCTCACCATGCTTTAGCGCGTCGTTTCAGGAGTAATCTCCGCAATGGACTACCCGCTGTGGCCGACTGGCGACATCTGCCTGAAGACTACCGGATCAGCCACCGGGGGCGCACAACCGACGAACATAGAGGCGAGCTGTGGTCAGACCCACGAACGAGGCCCCCCCCCCCGAGTCGATTTTTTCCGACCCCCCTCCGACCTTTCTGTCAAGTCTTTTTTTGAGCAATTTTTTTCATTTTTTTACAATTTCAGACACTAAAATTGCTTAAAAAATCGCCTGTAAAACCATACATGGGCCGGAAAAATCCGGAGGGGGTGGTATGGAGGCCTCGCGGGAGGGGGGCGAAAAAAGGCCAAAAAACGCCTATTTTGCCTTAAATAAGCGAAAATTTTCTCCCTCCGGGAGGGGGCGTCGGGGAGGGGTGTATGGCCGGCCGAGGGGGTGGTATTGACCGGCGAGCGGAGGGGGTATACCACCCCACACACCCCGCGGCCCATGTATGTGTAAAACTGCACTTTTTAGCTGTATTTTAGCCCAAATTAGCGATTATTTGCGATTTTTGAGCGGTTTTTAGCGCCCGACCCCCTCCCTGCAATTTGGGCTCAGACCCCCCGGCCTGCGCCAGACCCCAACCCCCTCCCCCCATCGGCGGATGACCTGTTACATGTATGCGCAAGACAAAGTTTTAGTCTTGAGCGTGAAGCCTTTTGCCTTTCTGTTACTGACTAAGAGAATGGCTAAAAGCATATGGCTTGTTTCAGACCGACACTATGGTGTGCGACGGTACGTTCGACAAAACTCCCAGAGAGTTCAAAGGCAAGTGTATCTGTACATGCATTCTTCTTACTAGGGGTCGATCGGTGTACTACCAAAAAAATTTACCGTATTTGCTCTAATAAACCGTCAGTCGGTTTATTTTTCGACTGGTGTCTACATTGTCGGTCTATTGGAGGGTGTCAGTTTATTGGAGTGAGTCGGTTTATTAGAGCAAATACGGTATAGTAGCAAATAGGATCGATCAACTGGAAGCGGGACTCCCTCCGAAACCGAAGAATTCGGTCTACGTTCAGCTGAACCAACGCATCAACCAGTAAGATGTGCAGTTGAATGCATTTGTTAGTAATATTTGTTTTAGCTACCGCACAGAGCTAGTCGACTGGTTCCTCGCCAATCAAGCCATCCCCTACGCCGTAGCTGAGGCGCACGTTATGGAGTACATGGCTGCCATGCAGTACCTCCTGACTGACCCGGTCCTTGGTAATATTGCTGTCTAGTTAACTAATACGGGTTTTCAGTGCCGAACAAATAAGTGATATTATAGAGTTAAGCTGGTAATGTAAACAGTAAGTGAGCCCGTGATCTAAGTAGGTAATGGTTTTTGAGCTTATTTGAATTGCTGAGAGTAAGGTCTAAGCCATCAAAGAAGAAGCCGAAGAAATCGTGTGATAGTTTGCTGCTGTCGATCTGGACTGTGAGTTTTCGTGTTAATAAAATTTTACCTCTAGTCTGTAATCTGTGTGTATGAAATAAAACTGTTCTATTTACGCACGTAATCATGGAATAAAATGTTTGCTTGTTTAGTAGCCTGTTTTAACACTCAGACCCGAAGGGCACTACAGGCTGAAAGATTTATACTGTGATTCCTAGTTCTCGGTGTCATTGTTTGTTGTGTGTTCTCTTAGTAAACTTCCTTCAAGGCATTTATCGTTAATCTGAACAAACTGGGGCCAGAGTTCGTGAGGGACCTGGAAAGTTAGGGAATTTTGATAAGCCAGGGTAAAACGTAGAGTGCGAACTGGTATCGGTGTATTGGGGAGTTTTCCAGGTATTTGACCCCCAATACTAATTGTTCAACTGATAGTTTTCGTTTTGCATTTCTTTCATCTGGGGTTCTCTGTCTTCAGTGCGGTATGACATGGTTGATTTGTCAGGGAGGGCAGGTCACAGTGGGCCTGGCATCAATGTGAGCGGTTATTTGTGGTTCGAAATCCGTTGCAGTAACTGACAGTAGCCGATACAAATCCAGGCTACCGAAAGCCAGTGATGACAAGTAGCAAAATAGAAACCGATTCGTTCTGCCGTTGCACTCAAACTACGTACTGTATGTACATAACATGCACGGTTGTACATATTATAGGGACATTTTAAATGCTTCTTTTATAAAGAACTGCTTTTAACAGAGATGACTATGGTTGAAACTTGCTCTAGAAACAGCGATTTGACGATTTTCCCCAGAAATAACACAATTTTTTGTTAAAATTTGAAAAATACCCAAAAATACTTATACTTGACATTAACTAAAGAGCGTTTAGCTGTATTTGGACAAATATTGGCATTTTTACCGATTTTTCGGCTAAAATTTTGATTTTAACCTTTTTTGACAAAATACCTGATACCTGTATTTTTGTGAATACCTACCTGTACCTGATACCTGATTGGGTATTTTTGAAATACCTATACCTGATATTAGGTACTTTCTCAATACCTGCCTACAGTATGTTCCATTCATCAAGGTTCAGCTCAAAAAAGGGCAAAATAACCAACTATTTTATGTCCTGAACAAATGCAGCTACTGAAAGGCACTAACTAGAATGCAATTTCTGAGTGCAAACTTTGAATTCAGGTAACGCACACTGTCAGGTTATAGAGGAAGTGTGGAATGGTGTGTACAAGAGTGATAGGCATCCATCTACATAAAATATGCAACAAACCAGCTGCTAAGCTTCGAATTTTGCTTTCAGAAAATTAAAAAGTCGTAAAGCAGGTGCAATACTTCCTGATCCATGTTCTATGTACAGTATTTATGAGGGCAAGTGTCTGCCATCTAAATCACTGTACGTATAACCTGAATTACAAGTAGTTGCAAGTACTAGAGCTTTTGGAACTACAGCCATATTTTCAATATACAATCTTTTCAAAATCATGTTGTTGTCTTTGTCGACCACTGCTAACGGTTCTGTTTGGCTGCACTCTAAAGAAGTGCTTGAGACTGTACGTACCGGGTTTTTCCGTATAAACGCCCCCCAAATAGTGGCGTCCGTCCGTCCGAGATGACGAATATGCGGGGTCGCGAAATGGGCCACCTGAGCATGATCGAAGGGTCGTGCTTGTACTACGGCCCCCCCCGCCACATCGGATCGGATCGGAAGCCTTTCCAAACAGACGCCCATGGGCGTTTATTCCGATGCAACATTTTATATCGAAGAGATAAAAATATTATGAAAAATTGGTTAAAACTTCAAAATTAGTCTGTGTGGTATCGGTACCAAAATTTAACAACTGATTCTTATTACCATGACTGGCTTGTACTGTACATTGCGCTTTCTGAGACGCAGGCTCTTGGGGCATTATAGTGCTCGAGTCAGAGAGTGTAACCATGTAATACGCACCACTCCACCACCGACGGTCACGCGGTTCAATAAGGCTGCACTTCAGAGTAAAGGTGCCTGTCTGCGGTAGACAGCATCGCAACACCTACGTACGTACGTAACTACCTCCAAGACATTCTTGCTACTACCTTCAAGTGCCTAACTGTTATTCGTACAATTCGGTAGCGGTATAATCAAACCAATACCAATGCATACTCAACTCAATTATTAGTTTATTATGCAACAGAGTTGTACTGCGAACCATGCGTACTGCAACCGAGACAAAATCATTTCGTGTCAGACATCGGCAGATCGAAATAATTGATGCGCTAAAAATTTCTGCTCTTTCTTTGAAACTTGTTGAAACAAAGCGCACACAATCACAGACTGACAGAACTCAGACACCAACCAACCAACCACCGACGAAACTGCACTTGAGAATGGAATCTAAATATTGCTGTGCTCAACAAAAAAGCATAATAACTACGAATTAATAATAACGGCAACAAGCATAAGGGATCTCAATCTAAATCCGTACTAAACTGCATGCAAAATACGCTGTATTCGCTCTCCTACGATTTTAAATTTGGCGCGCATCAAACCTTTTACACGCTGTTAGGTTACCGTAAGCCTCTGCGCGCGCGCCGAGTGGGGGTGGTTTTTTCCGGCGCGTATACAAATCGCCTCCCCAGAAAAACGGAAACGGTGAGGGCGTGCGGTACGCTGTGGTACACAGGGGTACACCAAGTTTTCCGGGTTTTCCAATGTCACAAATCGCCTCCCCGAAAGTAGGAAAGTTGGAAAATCGCAAGTTACACCATAAAAGAAGAGAAATAAGCAGTCCTAAGTAAATGAGCGCAACAGCTCATGCTGGAAACGATTGCTTGTCGCAAAATTGTTTCATTCAATAAGTCGAAATGTAGAAAATGTTACTTTGTGCACGTCCATCCCTGGCAATCTAAAGCTGAAGAACTCGTATTCTGTGGCCTTGCACACAGACTCCCTTTGCCTTCCTATCCCACGATGCTACCCATTTATCTACTTGTCATCACTGCCCTTCGGTGGTCTGACAACAAACCTAAATCTAAGCTAACATAGATTCGGAGTCGGGTTTATGACTGTAAATCGGGTTATTTATGTTTGAGCATAGATCTCAGAAGTCGATTTCTAAATTGCAGGCACGTCATTACGTAGTCACAGTGTTGATCAAAAAGAGAAAACACTTTAACTTTAAGAAAAAAGCAAGCCCCATTAAATATGTTCATATATGTAAAAATGCACGGGTAAATATCAAGCAATTCATAAACTAAATTAGAACATGTAACAAGAAAATTGAAAACGGAGTATCACAAATGACTAAAACTGCACATACATACGTACTGTATCACAACAGAAAATCCAATCCACTAGCAGCCTAAAAGAAATTCCCAAATTTTTGTTGTGTGAAACGAACAGTTCACAAGAGTAAGAACTAACATCATTGCTTTCCTTGGTTTCCGGAATCTGCATCGGGTCCCCGTTCGCAATCGGACTCCCTGCTCGGTTGTTTTCACTACATCCACGAACGCGACGTAAAGGGTTGAAATAGCTGGCCGCACACCCGTAATTCGATTAACTTCATATTGCAGCGATTGCAACGATCGCAGGTTATGATTTCGATAGTTTTCGATTGCATTAAGCACATCCAGACTCGACTTCCAACTATTCTTTATAGATGGTGCAACGGAAGGAGGATTCACGTTCGGAGAACGTTTCCGATTTGCCGGCGTTACCGATATGCAAATCTTTTTGGTGATGGTTGTTCTTGTGCATGTTTTCCTAATTTCCAAATTGTGGGGAAGCATTTTCCATTTTTTAGATTTTCCATTTTCCAACTTTCCAACTTCTTGGGGAGGCGATTTGTGCCCGCCCGGTTTTTTTTCCTACAATCAAAAATACAACAAAAATACAAAACAGAAAGAATTTGTTGGAACTGAAGAAATAAACAAAAAGATTTTTTGTTTATTTTATTGTTTTTTCACCGAAACCAACCGGTGTGTGTGTGTGTAACCCGTCTGCAACCGGGATTTTGTTTTTAAATTCGTTGTTGGCTCGTCGTAAGACTAGAGCAGTATCGAAACGAGATCTGGAATTTCCGGTGAGTTTTCTGCCATATGAGCTTCCCTCCGAGTGCTGCGGCAGAAAACTCCGACGAAATTCCGGAGAAGAAGCGCAAGAAGAGCAAGAAAGCGAGAGAGCGCTCGCCGTCCTCCAAGAAGAGCAGCAAACAGATCGTGAAGGAACTGTTACGAGGAGTGAAGTTGGGCGCTCTTGAAAAAGCCAAGGACGATGCCACCGAGACTCAGCTGCGCAAGAGTTTGGCCGAGAAGTTGCAGAAAGACCCGCTGCTGGAGCCGTTGCGCTGCCAGATGGACGAGACCGAAATCCGACGCAAGATTGAACGGAAACTTAAACGAAAAGTCGATAATAAGAAGCAGAGGTAAATTCAGTCGACGTAAATATTGTTATTTATTGGTCCCATATGGAAAATACAGTATGGGCAAAAAACTGCCCCTCTTTTTCTAACTTTACTCAAATGATTCATTCTCGGTCATTTCTTTACCGAATTGGCTCAAATTTGCATTTTGCAAGATACTTTGCAGGTTTGGTGCGAAAATTCCCAGTCGTTCTAGTTTTACAATAGTACAGTATATTATTAATTAATTCTGCAAATTTGAGCCAATTGGATAAAGGACGGACCTAGAACGAATCGTTTTAGTGAAGTTCCAAAAAGGGGGTGCACATTTCTTCGTCCATACTGTATACAATTTGTGGCATGGTATCAGTAATGCTTCCATTTTTGTGAGACACCGAGGCGGTTCGGTTCTAAAAACGCTCAAAAATCTAGAAAAACTAACTAAAGAGCATACATGTACTAGGGGGGGTTTGGGGGGGGGTTACCCCCCCCCCCTGCTGGAAAGGCCAAACCCCCCCTCACCCCCCCACCCCCCCCCCCCCCCCCCGAGACAGGTTAAGGGACCCCTCCCCCTGACCAAAAAATACAAGTACTAGTAGTGGCTCCAGTATTAACAAACTGGGTCAGAAATCACTAATTTTTAGCCTAAAATTCACTTGAAAAGCCTTTGGAAACCGAATTTGGCGTTTCCACTGCTGATATTTAAGAAAAATCGGTGTTTTTGGAAGCTCTTTTTGTCATTTTTTGCTTGTTTTTAGCTTTAGAACGCTATTTGGCAGCTTAAAATAGCGATTTTTAGCGTCCTTACTGAGAAAAACGTGCTAAAAACGCATTTCTAGGCGTTTTGGAGCTTTTTGAAATTTGGGACCCCCCACCTGGGCGAAACCCCCCCCTCGACCCCCCACCTGAGGAAAAAACCCCCCTCTACCCCCCTCCCCCCAGGTCGGCCCGGAGCTGTTACATGTATGCTAAAGAGTGCTGTTTTACCGGCGATTTTAGCAAATTTAGTGTTGCGCAAAAATTGCCAGGAAAGGGAGTCGGAAAAATCGTCTATTTGAGATCCTCTGGTGCATGTATGCAGTGCGTGGCCATAAAAGCAACAAATCCATTATTGCCACTTTCCCATGCTAACTGTGGCTCTATTTCAGTTCGAGCAACGGAATCAGAAGTGCAGTAACAGTGGTGCGGAACCCTAAACCAGGTGTTGTCCAACCCAGAGCACCCAGTAGCTGGCGGTACATCGAGAAACCGAACTGGCGCCGTCCGCCGGTCGGTCCGGTTCCTCCGCCCCCTCGGAACGACTGGCGCGACCATGCAGTGGCCGGCCCCAGCAGTCGACGGTCCTACACCGGGTTCGACTACCACGACAGACGGCGCAGCGCCAGTCCGGAGCCGTCGACGGAACCCAACAGCCGACGCCCCTCCCCTCCGCGCCATATGCCCGAGCACATTCGTTGGCTGCACGAGCGATGGCGAAAGTACGACCGAAACTTCTTCAACGACCCGGAGAAACGACCGGAGCAGGCGCCTGTGCTCAACGCTCCCTCGCAGCAGGAACGCGCCGCTTACCACCGACAGATGAACGAATTACGCAGTGAGCGCGCCAAGAGAGGCGGTCGGAAGCCGGGTACCGGCGCCAATTTGGAACCGCTGGGCCCGGTGCGCAAGTTCACTGAGCAGAAGCCGCCGAGCCAATTTGCCATGCCGTATTTCCAGTTCAGGAAGGGAGGAGAGTACAACCCGAATGCCGGGATTATGTTCTCCTTTAAAGAGTACCTCTTGTCTCTGCCGAAGGATATCGACGACCAGGAGGAGGCGGTGAAGGCTTACAACAATTATAAACTGGAGTTTAGGAAGAAAGCGCTGGCCGAGTTCTTTCAAGCGCACAGTGAGGATGAGTGGTTTTTAGGTAAGCACCGTTTTCCTTGTTGGATGATGGTTATCAATGCAATATGCGTGTACTAGGGGGTTACTCCCCCAGCTAGGAAGGCCAACCACCACCTTCACAATCTAGCCCCGAGATAGTTTAACCCCTGATCCCAAAAATATAAGTACTAGTTGCTGCTGCACTGCTGTACTACAAACTGGCTCAGAAAGCACTAATTTTTAGCTCAAAATCCGCTTAAAAGCCTTTGGAAACATAATTTGGCGTTTCCACTGCCGATATTTGAGAGAAATATGTGTTTTTATAAACGTTTTTTGGCATTTCTGCCTTTTTTTAGCTCTAAAACGCTATTTTTTCAACTTAAAAAGCCAAAACGCATTTTCCGGCGTTTTGGGGCTTTTGAATTTTGGACCCCTCTGGCCGAAACCGCTCGAGTCCCCTATCCCCGGCCCGGACCTGTTACATGTATGTAGTTATCGCCGGTCACCCTGATAGTCCTTTAGAAGTGCTAAGTTTGACGTTCAAAATTAGCCCTTCTGTTTTTTTGGATTGAAACGAACAAAACGATTAGTGATCGCCTAAGGGCTACTTTCAAAAGGTTTTTATGTCATACGTATTTGGACTTTAATCAATACCGTATGTGGAGAAAAGTCCTGACTGTTATGACTTGATTAATGTGGTGGGTGAGAAGTGATTGCAGAGCAGTACCATCCGATGCTGAAGACTAAGCGAGAGCGCAGACGGCGCGAGCGAATCAAGCGGCGTCTGGACGCGTTTATGCAGCTGCTGGTGCGAGGTTACCTGGAGGTGCCGCTGGACCTGGAAGAGTCGCGCCGTGTGCGCAAATTGCTCGACTCCCTTATGGTGGTGTTCGAGGGCGGAGACGAGGGAGACATCGCCTGCTTGTCCGAACTCGACTACGTACTGGAAGAGGTGGACTGACTTTACTTGTGTTGTTAGGCTTTTGAAGGCTCATTTCGAAAATTTTTTATTTTATTTAAAGTGCGGATATTTTGTGGGGAAATCGCTGCATTCAGCCTCAGATATACATTTACAGTGCGGTTCTGTCAATTTCATGCCTATTCTAAGCCAGCCAAAAAATAGGTTTCGAAGGGCAGCAGCCACTCTGTGAGAGATGCTGCAGGTAGGGAACGACCGGAACCGGATTTTTGGTTCCGATCGGAATCGGAATCGGAACTCAAGTACAGTTCCGAATCGGAATTTTTCGGAATCGGAACTTTTTTGAAAATCGGCTTAAAATTTTGGAATAACCTGTTTTTGGCAAAAAAACAGTGTTTACGCAACCATCCTTTACAATTCGATGCAAACATCCAGTACAAATCACCATGTCAAACGATAACAATGCATTAAAATCGCCAACCATCAATAGGTAAAGTTCAAAGCGCGTAAATTATACTTTAAAAACAACAATTTTTAACGTTTTCAGTAGAGTGCGAACTGGTATTGGGTATGGGGTGTATTGGGGTGTTTTCCAGGTATTGGGTTTTATTATATTTTTTTATTTATCGACTAAAACTGTTAATTTCTGCTTATTTTATCTTCCAAAACGGCTTCTAACTGCTTTCTTAAAGGCTAATTTTTCAAAATATCTGGCCCTAGTTGGACAATGGCCCAACCAAGCCTCTTCCTCTTCGAAATTTTAATCCCTGTGAAAGAAATCTTGTGTACACCACTGGAATGTACCTTTTCACTGAAATTCAATTTTTGGCTCAGTTACGCAAGTATTGGGTATTGGATATTGGGGGTCTCAGGTATTGGTCTTAGGTATTGGGGTATTGGGTTTTTCAGGTATTGTTCGCACTCTAGTTTTCAGGCTTTAAGTGTCTTCTGTTGCCTTCCGAAATGTGTTTTCCCACTTTAAATGTCCGTTCACTGGCTTTGATCAAAATCTTTGAGGCGTTTGAAGACTGCCGAGTGCTTCAGACTCAGGTGCTTCCACAACGGAGTGGTGCTAACTTATATTTTTACTCAGTGGGATTACAGTAGGTTATGGATTACTAAACTAACCCAGATTGCCGATTGCCCAGCAAAGAAGACACGCAATAGCACGCAAGAAATGGTGTTTGATTTGCTAAAATTTTAGCAAAAGTTCCGAAAAATTCCGAGACCTCTGAGTTCGGAATCGGAATCGGAATCGGAACTGCCAGTTCCGATCGGAATCGGAATCGGAATTCCGGTCGTTCCCTAGCTGCAGGTAGAATATCGGCTCTCTGACTGTAACACAATGTTTGAACCAAAGTATCAGCTTTTCTATTCAAGGTTGCTTCTTATCCCTACATCTCATACAAGCTAAAAAGCTTTTTTGGCCTTCAAAAATTTATCTACGACTCTATGACTGTCATTTGCTTTGTTTATCCAATTTTATTATGGATTGGTTAGACTGGTTTGTTTAGAAAAAGGAGGAGTCCTACGCTGCCGAGAAAGCGGAAGAGGATGAGTCGAGTTCTGACGAAGAAGACAAGCCGCTGGGCAAAGCGCCGGGTCAAGGCAGGACGCAAGAGGTACTGGCTGATTTGTTTCTACTGTCTGGCTGTCATTTAGCGGCGTACGGAATTCTTGCGTTACCGGTTGTAGCTACCAACACATAAACGGGCATTGGCCAGGACCAGGAGGAGAGTTAGGTTGGGGCTCTGAGCCCAAATTTCGGGAGGACGTGGTAGAGCTCTGAAATTTGCAAATAAATAGTCTATAATCGTAGTTTCGGGCTAAGCATCACTAATACGGCTCAATTGTAGCTAAAAATCAATGTTTTACAAACAGATTTTGCAATTTCGTATCTGAAATTATAAAAATTGCGTCAGTCAAGGAGAAACTTTTCGCGTGGGTTCAAAAATCGCCTGGTGGTGGTAACTGGTGGTCTGGCCATAATCAGTGTGTGGGTGGGGTTACAGTGTTGTTAGGCTTTTCTTTTGTACAGAAAATACTGTTTCTAACAGCTTTTTTGAAGACCCATTTCAGAATCTTTTATTTTGTTCGAAGTAAATTTTGGAAGCTCGTCGAATTTGGACTCAGATAGTTGTTGCAGTTCAGTTGTGTCAATTGTGTGCCTGTTGTAAGTCTGAGTATAGGTTTTAAAGCGGATTAGCTACTGTGCAAGCGATGTTGCAGGTAGAAGGAATATCGACTGTTATGTGGTAATACTCTGTTTTGAATTGAAGCGAACTTTTTGTTTCTGTTTGAATTGAAGCTTTTGTTTTTTTACAGCGGATTTTGATGCATGCTTATTTACATCACTAAAATGCTAAATTTGTTGCTACGAAAAAAGTTGGAAATAAGATTTTTCTCGGAAAAGCAAAAAACTTTTTACAACTCTACTGTATGGCTGGTACCATATTGGTGCCTCTGCGACTGCCATATGATACAGTCTGGCATTTAGCGCTGTTTATGGTACTGGCACCATATATGGTACTCATGCATGTACAGGGGGTTACCCACTAGCTGGAAAGGCCAAACCCCCTCACCCCCCGAGACAGGTTAAGGGACCCCCCGCCCAAAAATACAAGTACTAGTAGTGGCTCCAGTACTAACAAACTGGCTCAGAAATCACTAATTTTTAGCCTAAAATTCGCTTGAAAAGCCTTTGGAAACAGAATTTGGCGTTTACTGCTGGTATTTAAGAGAAATCGGGGTTTTTGGAAGCTCTTTTCGTTATTTATTGCTTGTTTTCAGGTCTAAAACGCTATTTGACAGCGTAAAATAGCGATTTCTAGCGTCCTTACTGAAAAAACGTGGTAAAGACGCATTTCCAGGTGTTTTTGGAGCTTTTTGAAATGTGGACCCCCCTCTGGGCGAAATCCCCCAACCCCCTACCCCAGGTCGGCTCGAAGCTGTTACATGTATGATGGTACTCCTACTGCCATGGGTGCCGGTACCACTACTGTGTATGGTACGAAATCTGAACGAAGTGGTACCATGGTACCAGTGCGGGTACCAATACCAAGGTAGGGATACCATCACCAGATATGGTTCCAGTAACATAAACGGCCTTAGTGCCTGACTGTGACACGAATGTAAAGGAGCTAGTGTAGTGCATTGATCAGATGACCAAAGTGGCTGCACCTAAGATTACTGATCAAATTGCAGGAGCAAGCAGCAGACGAGGAGGAAGGGGCGCCAACAGCCGAGAGTCTGGAGGTGATGCAGCACGCCAAAGACTACAGTCTCTACATCCAGGAGCACCAGACCGACGGCTCTCTGGATGTGTCCGACCTGCCCGACATGGTCGAGTCGTCTGCGGTCGAACGAAAGACAGAGTACGTCGGCTCGGGTGTGTTCGTGTCGCGCGTGGTCAACCCGAAAGCGCTGGAGGAGATGAACCTGCACAAAGTGAGCGCCGTCCTATTTCGCAACGTTCCGCCCAGCGCCACCAGAGCCGAGATAGAAGAACTGTGCGAGAACGCTCACGGCGGATTTCTCAGACTGCACGTGTCGCCGCCAGACCCCAACAACCAGTTCTTCCGACAGGCTATAGCTTCCTTCTGGTACAATGCCAATCTGACCAAGATTCTCTGGAAGATCAGAGGCACGAGAGTGAGGGGCGCGGCGTTGGTGTTGATTGAGTACAGAGACTTTACAAGACGACTGGCTACTGTGGACGGATTGTGTGCCGATAAGTCGGTGGTGTTGAGGGATATTCAGCTGTGCAAAAGTTTGATTGAGTTCCTGGATCGCAGATTTGGACTCTGGAACGAAAAGCCGCTTGAAGAACAGACGGTAGCTATGACTTTTCTCCTGCCTGGCCTAGTAGAGTGAGCATGTAATATGTAACAGGGAGTCTGCCCCCCCGGCCGACTTAGGCTAGCTAGACACCCGAGATGATTTTTCGACCCCCCCCCGATTTTCCTGGCAAGTTATTTTTTGAGCAAATTTTTGCAATTTCAGACACAAAAATTGCCGAAATCGCTTGTAAAACAGCACTTTTTAGCTGTATTTCAGCCCAAATAGCGATTTTTCACGATTTTTAGCCAAAAATTTGCGATTTTTAGGCGTTTTCAGTGCCCAAAATTTGGGCTCAGACCTCTCCCCGGCCGGCGCCAGACCCCCAACCCTCTCCCCTTCGGCGGATGACCTGTTACATGTATGAGGGTGGGGGACAGTAAAATCGGTCTAACGTTGCCAGGAAGCGATTGTCAGATGTGCTTAGATTGTCGCGCGAAATGTCGTTAAAAATCTGTCATTTTTGAAGTATTTTATTATTTTTGGAAGTTTTTATCGAAAAATCATTTTTACTGAAGATTTGAGAATTTTAGCGGAAAGATTGTTTTTTGAGCCGAACATTTATTATTGGACAGCTGCATACATGCATACTGAAGAGAGCGAGCTGTTTACTAACAAAAGAAACAATGACAGAAGGGTTAGATCAGTGGATGTTATATACAAATTCGTTTCATCACTCTCCCATCAGGCGAGTGTCCACTGGGCCGCCGCTGTGCCTGACAATCGCTGTGACTCTGAGTGATGACCGCTTGGCGTCAGCTGATCCGCACCTCCAAACTTCTGCTCTACGTTGACGCCATGGTGACTCCGTCTTGCGCGGGCGACATTCCCTCCTTGCTGCGCCTTGGTCCTGATCTGGCGCCTTGTCATTGGTGACGCGCGCTTCCATCTCTCGGCGAACGAACGCAAACGCGAAAACACTCTTTTCTCCCCTCTTCTCTTCCGTTGTCTTCTTCTCTTCCTTCTTCTCTTGATCTTTCTTTTCTTTCCCATCATTGTCCTTCTTCTCCTTGTTGCCTTTCCTCTGTTACCATTACCTGATGTCGCGTCAGCTGGCTCTGTGTCTTTCGGAATGGTTGTCTTCTCTCCTGCCAAATGTGAATGGAGGTGGTGGGTTGTTGACTTTGTCACTGGGGACTCGCGAGGTTGAGAAAGGGATTGGATGAGCTCACGGAAAAGACGGTCGTTGATGATCTGGTGCTGTTGTAGAAGCTGAATTTGTTCGTCTTGAAACTGGAGGAGCATGCGTAGGAGCCACATGGAACTGGACTCGGTGGTGGTTGGACTTGGTAGGCTCGGTGGGCTTGGTAGACGGTGGGCTGGGGAACGATGGAGTAGTGGTCGTGGTAGGAGTAGGAGTAGTGGTAGTGGTAGTTGTAGGAGTAGTAGTGGTGGTAGTGGTGCACAACACAACACAACAAACAATTTCGGTCTCGGCACCAAATGAAGAGAGCGAGCTGTTTACTAGCAAAAGAAACAATGACAGAAGGGTTAGATCAGTGGATGTTATATACAAATCCGTTTCAATACATACATGCTGCGTACGCATGCAGAGCTGACGGTCCAACTCTGAGCTACCGACAATGCCCTTTTATGGTCGTCGACACACGAAGTCTATCGAATGGAGGATACGATGGCATACATGGGCCAGGGGCATCTGGGAGGTTTGCCCACCCCCGAACGACCCCAACACACTTGAAGCCGGCCTTTCTTCCTGACTTCGCCCACCAAAATGGCCGCGACCCCCACACCGGTAGGCCCACTCCCAAATTTTCAGATTTTAACTACCCCGAACCCATTTTCCGGCCCATATGTGTATGATGGTATCAATACAAGCCAGCGTCCTGTACGTACTCTATTTCGAGAATCGTTCTCTATATTAAGTGGCAGTATTATAGGAAGAGGAAGGTCCACCCAAAGTCAACCCGTTGCTAATAAATCTTGACGAGTGTCTGGCTTATCATTTGCACCAGTTGATGGAGAGCGGTCAGGACGATCCAACCAAGCCCAGCAAAGTCGTGGTCGGCAAGGTAGTTGGTTAGTAGGCGTGGTTTCAGCCAAATATCCACCAAGCTGATTGGCTGTTTTCTCAGGTGGACCGAGACGACAACTTGACCAGAGTGTTGGACCGACTGATTCTGTACTTGCGGGTGGTTCACTCGGTCGACTACTACGGATGTAAACTCTACGAGACCGAAGACGACCATCCGCGACGCATCGGCACGCTCACCATCAGAGGCGCCGCCACCAAAACGGCAACGCCTAAGCGACTCGCTTCCTATATTAGAAAGTTAGCTACTGCCCATATCGGGCCATAAAACACCACCTCACCTCACCGGGTTTCTTCATAGATTGGCGGTGGTAGAAGCGAAAAATAAGCCTAAAAACCTTGATTTTAGTAATAAAATCGGACTTTTTGTTTACCATCCCCTCAACCCCCAATCAGCCGCCGCTACCCGTTCGGGATTTGAAAATTTACCACCCTCCCCATACATGGGCCGGAGAAATTCGAAGAACGTCTGGACATCTCGAAAGGGGGTCCCGGAAAAAAGTCCAAAAACGTCTATTTTGCCTTAAATGCGAAAATTTTCTCCCTACGGAGGGGAGGGAGGTATGGCCTGCCAAGGGGGTAAACCCCCTCACCCCTGCCCATGTATGCCTCAGCCGAAATGCTAGTCCATTTCTGCTGGGTGGTTGTGCAAATTAAGGGGGCCTACCGATTTGGCTGCTAAAGTCAATTACCAATTTTCTCCAGACACTAGCTGAGAGTTGTGTTTGAGATTCGAAGAGCGTCTGAAGTGGCTGTTGCCGCAGGAGCGTCGGTTGGCGGAGGAGCACGTGGAGCTGTTGGGCAAGCGGGACGAGGCGACCGAGCTGCAGCGGTTCATCCAGTCCAACATAATCAGCGTGCCCGACGGAATGGCCAAGTGCTGTCTCTGCTTCAAGCGCTTCACCAGTCTCGAGTTCGCCCAGATGCACATGAAAGAAAGACACGCAGACAAATTGGAAGAGGTACGTACATACTCCTCGTTTGTTTGTTTGTTTGTTTGTTACAGCTCAACACACACCCGCGCTCTTTGCAGAGCCTTTCAATGTGTGAGGGTGCGTTTCGTGGTAAAATAGAAAGTGGTTTTAGGTGAAGTGGGTGGTTCTGTGCTTCAACACCTATTTGGGAGACCCAGCCAGACCGTGCGCAGTTGAATTTACGGCCGGCTGATTCGTCACTTTATTTACTAAACTGTAGTGCACTTGTGATTTAGTTTATTTGTTATATATTCAGGCAGTATAAATTTCTGCTTCAACTCTGGTTTGCTAGCTGCTGTTAGTCACTATCTCTTGTGCATTGCCTGGCATTGCCTATGGTTTCCATATCTTCTATCTTGTGTGGAATGCGTCCTGCAGGAACGGTTGGTCCTTTTCGAAACCACTCTAGTCCGTTTGAAAGGGCTAACAAAAGTGGCTTTAAGCACGAACAAAATATAAAGTTGCGTTCTTTGATGTGTTGATCAGCGTTTCTATCGTATATCAGACGAACAGAAATGTTAGGCGAACAGTTTGGTCCTTATTGCTGGTGGTGTTCAAGTTCGTGCGTGTTTGTTGTTCGGAAAGGACTGGTTATGTCGAAAGGGTTAAGTGTCTGAGTGTGCAGTTAGTCAGTCAGGCGATTAACGCCGTTTATGGTACCAACACCATATAATATGGTACCACTACAGCATACATTTAAAATCTCCGGCCCGACCAGGGGAGATATTTATTGGGGTTTTCTCTCGGGGTTTCGCCCAGAGGGGGTCTAAAACTTCAAAAAGCACCAAAACGCCTGAAAATGCGTTTTTAGCACGTTTTTTCCGTATGAACGCTAAAAAACGCTATTTTAAGCTGCCTAATAGCGTTTTACAGCTAGACACAAGCAAAGAATGACAAAAATAGCTCCCAAAAACACCGATTTCTCTTAAATACCAGCTGTGGAAACGCCAAATTCGGTTTCCAAAGGTTTTTCAAACGAAGTTTAGGCTAAAAAATCAATGATGTCTGAGTCAGTTTGTTAGTACTGGAGCCACTACTAGTACTTGTATTTTTGGGTCAGGGCGTCCCTTGACCTGTCTGGGAGATGAGGGGTTGGCCTTTCCAGCTAGGGGGTAGCCCCCCAAACTCCCCTAGTACACGTACACGTATGCACCACAGGCCCCGAACGTTGGGGCATCATATATGGTGACGGTACCATATATGGTGCCACTCACTAGCCTAGGTACCGGTACCATATAATATGGTGTCGGTACCATAAATGGCGTTAAATGCCCGACTGTGATAGAACGTAACTGGTTGTATATCAGGTTGGTATTTACTTGAATGAGCTTTCGCAATGTCCGAGGACCCTCGGCGCATCTGCTATGAGCTGCTGAAGGACAAAGTGCTGCCGGAAATTAACTTGGAGTTCAGAGAACGCACTCTCGAGGCTTGCTACTGTGACGCTAAAGAGCAGGTCAGTTTCTACTCCGCTACCCACTAGTAATCGGTAACGAAACATGTGGTGGGTGCAGCAATTTTTGGTAGAATTTTCGGAACGCCTGGGAGAGGGTAGGGGACTAGAAACGCCCAAAAATCATAAATTTCGTCTAAAACATGTAAAAAAACGTTAAATATTACTTACTAATAATCTTTCGGCTAAAATTTATAAAAAGTGAGCTCAACTACAGCTACAAGGGCTGTTTTAGTGGCAATTTTAGTGTCTGAAATTATAAAAAGGCCCCCGGAAATTTGTGGAAAAATTTCTTGTCAGAAAAATCTCAATCAGGTGTGGGAAGAATCTCTCGGGGTCCCGATGGAGCAGACCACGGTTATATGCATGCTTATCATACATTTAACAGGTCATCCGCCGAAAGGGGTGTTGGTGAGTCTGGCGCTGGCCAGGAGGTCTGAGCCCAAAATTTGGGAAGGGGTTGAGCACTAAAAAACGCTCACAAAGTTGAAAAATCGCAATTTTCGGCTAAAAATCGTCAAAAATCGCTAATTTGGGCTGAAATACAGCTAGAAAGTGCTGTTTTATATGGTACTCCATGGTATGGAAAAGTCAGGGAATTTTGCTATAGAAAAGCCGCACGAAGCCTACCTGGGTACCGGCACCATATATGGTGCCAGTACCATAAACGGCGTTAAGTGCCAGACTGCATTAGTGCTCATAACTGTCTCTTAATAGCGTTTCTGAAGCTTTTCTCTGGTGCAGGAGGAGGAGCATTGGCGTTGCATGTGGCCGGAGCAGCGAGCCAAGCAGCTGGTGCGGCAGTATCTGTCCAAGATCGTTGGCGACTGCTCTCTCGAGCACGAGAACCTCGCCTCGGCCATTCTCGACGATTTGAAAGTGGGCGTGGCCAAGTTGGAGAAGGACATCGAGAGCGTAAGCAAGCGACGTCAACTGCTGGCTCGCTATCTAGACGGCTTGAAGTTGGAGCGTGTCTTGGAGGACTGACTAATATGGAAGTGTACTTTATTTACCCAACCAAAGCCGATTTACTAGCCGAGAGCGAGACCCAGTGTCATTTATGTAACGCCTCTTTCGACAATTGCTCCTCCCTCTCTATGCATCTGGTCAAGTCGCACGGTCAGATTCGCTCGCAAGCTCACTGGCGCCTCTTTCACCGCGACCGAGGCCCCGCCCCGGCCGTCGTTTTCGTCTGTCCCGCCGACGGCTGCAAGTACAGTCGCCGCGAGCTCTGTTTCGGCAGTTGGCGCGCCTTGAAGCAGCATTTCCGCAAAGTGCACGGTCGCAAAGTTTACGAGTGCTCGTTTTGTCAGCTCTGTCAGTTCAGCTTAAAACGCGACCAACGCTATCACGAGAAAATCTGCAAACACAGGCCGCACCAACAACAACAGGAACAACCACCTACGCCGGAAGTGCCTGCTCAACCGCCAATCATTTTGGTGGGCGTGGTGCCGGCAGTCGCCGCCCCTCAGTTCCGTCCAATAGCGCCGCGTCCGTCCAAAGTGGCCTGCAAATCAGTGGCAGTGCAATGCGATCTGAGCGCCGCCCCGACCATTGAACAGTTTGAGTTCGCGCCGCCGCCGCAGTATGCCGATTTTTGTCGCGACGCATCGGTGACTGCCGATTTGGGCATCGACGAAATTCTAAATCAGGTGGCGATGGAAGAGTCAGTGACGCAACACACGCAGACCAGCGACGAGGAGTTGGAGGAGTTTCTGAGACACATGCACACGCAGACCGTCTTCAACGATGCCGTTCTCACCGATGCGCTCACGCAGACGTCGCTGATCGATTTTATTGAGAGCTCCTTTGTTACGTCTCACACGCAGACTAACAATGAGCAGCAGTTATTCTTGGCCGATTAGTCGTCGTCTAAATGTGTGTGTGTACTTTCCATGTATGATTTACTGACTATAAACTCGTGTGTTGGCATTAAGCGGCTAGGCCTATCCTTTTTTGTACACGTCCTGGCTGGGTCTCTGTTGATTTGTAAATCTAAGTGTGTAGCTATTGAATTAATTGTGTATGCGCGTTTAGCTAAATACTATGGATACGTGAGTGTGTTTGGTGCCAGTGTGCTGACGTGTCGATTGCCGGCTCAGCTCATAAACAAAACGGCCGTTATTTAGCGTCCGAAACTTTTGTACTACTGAATAAATAATGCCAATCGTCTGGTGGCGTTTTGCTTAGAATTGCAGGTACCGCCTGTCGACAGTATTTTCGATCGATTACTCTGACTAACCGAACTGAACTAAACTGCCTTGGCCAGATTGATGACGGCTGTGAATTATCGGATTGTTGCATTGTTGTTTGCAAGTTTTTGTGTGCTGGCCTACTGCGCTGAGTCACAGAAGCGCAAAAAGGACCCGAGAGAGTTCAGCGATGCCGATCTGGAACGGCTATACGAGCAGTGGGAGGTGATAGATCGGTTCTTTCCTATCTGGCATTGAGTTACAGTAGTAGGTTTAGAAAGATGAGGAACCACTAGAGGAGGATGAACTACCGGAGTATATGAGGAAACCTCCGCCGTTGGACCTAAGCAAAGTTGATCCGAACAACCCAGAGGCCTTATTACAACAGTCTAAAAAGGGAAAATCGGTCATGTTATTCGCCGCTGTCTCTGGTGAGCAAAAGTACAGGGTGTCTAAAAAATGGACACATTTCTTTTTGCTGTAATTTCCGCAAATATTGACCAAATACATAGGCTGAATTTTGGAACATAGGTGCCAAAATTCGGGCAATTTTATGTGTTAAAGTTTGGTGCACCAGCCTTGACCCAATCCTAAGAAATTTAAAAAAAACTTAAATTTGTTAATTTTAAAACCAAACGAAATAATGTTAAAAATGGACACATTTCTTTTTGCTGTAATTTCTGCAAATTTTCGCCAAATGGCCTGGAATTTGGAGAATATCTGCTAAGCTTGGGGGTATTTTATGTGCATATACTCTCCTAATTCCATATCATTAGGCGAAAATTCGCAGCAAAATTACAGCAAAACGAAGTGTCCATGTTTAACATTATTTCCTTTGGTTTCGAAATTAAAAAACTTTCAGGTTTTTTTTAATTTCTTGGGATTGGGTCAAGCCTAGTGCACCAAACTTTGACACATAAAATTCCCCGAATTTTGGCACCTATATTCCAAATTTCAGCCTTCGGTCAAAATTTACGCATGGCATAATGACGGTAAAAAGAAATGTGTCCTACGTACATAAGTTAAAAAGACAAGATGTTTGGTTGGTTGTCTTCTTCAGCGGCTGTCTTAGTCTCAATTAAGCACAAATTTGAGTTTAAGCGAAATAAACGTTTAATTAATGATTAAGGGCTAAAAGCGTTCCTATTTTGGTCACTACTCCTCTGAAGTTAGTTTTAGCCGCAGTCGGTAGCACGTAGCGTTTTGAGCTCGTTAACTATCGAGCGCATTTTGACTTTACAATAGCGCAATCAGTAATGTTTGCTTAAAAATCCTTTTAAAATCACTGCTTCCGCTGAGGGAACATTAGCCGGTCTTTGTGTGCGTCTAGACACAACTCATGCACACAAACACGCCAACGCCCAATTTTGTACGTAAAATAAAATTCGGTCAGTTTTGACTTGTGATTTCTTTCAGGCAATCCGTCCCACCAAGAATTGGAGGACGTAACCGGCCTCTGGCAGACCAGCCTCTACAACGCTCATATTGATGCTCAGCGGTACGTAAAAAATATATATTTCTCTCCATAGTACATATACATACAATACAGTATCCCGTCTACTCAAATGCATAATTGATCAGAATCTTGGTCGTTCACACTCACACGTACTGCGGGCTGTCGGCGTTCAATAAGGCAGCCGGACACGCAATGTCATTAGCCTGCCGCCTGCCACAGTAGAACAGTGACACGAAGTGCTGCCTTACCGGCAAACTCATGCACAGCAACAGCCACGGATTCATCAGACAAGCCAAGTCATTAGCCAGAAAGCCCAACCGAGTGTACCGGTTGAGCGCGTACTTGTCGCGGCTGGAGGCGGCTGTGGTGGAAAGCAGCATAAAGCTGGCGTAAAGACAGATCACCAGAAAGAGCATGAGCCCGGAGAAGGCCAGACGCAGCTCAGTCTTACTGACCCACGGCGGACTGGCGCTGTACTCGCGACTCGACACACTCATGTGTCGCGACACAGACTGTCGGTGCTTCCAGACGTTGTAGAAGCTGATTATGTAGAGCAGACTGACCAACAGATTGCCCAGGATACCGTGACATATGCCGAAGAAGGCGTAGTAGCGCTGAAACTACGTACAGTCCAACCCAGCCCAGCTAGTAGACAGACATGGAGAAGGAGGGCTGAGGGGCGCTTGAACCCCTCAGGCTCTGACCTACCCCCAGGCCTCCTCAGGAATTTTAGGAAGAATGTTGTGTAGAAAATTATGATAAAAGTAGGCCAAGATTAGGTGTAAATGAGCCTATTTTACCGAAACATAGGCCTAAAACCTTAATTTTAGTAAAAAATCGGAGTTTTTGGCTTGCCATCCCCTCAACCCCTATCAGCCCCTTCAGGGTTTAAAATTTATCACCCCTTCAACCGAAATGCTAGTAATTAATGGAAACCGAACCGGAGCTGCCGTTGACAGCAAAGGGAAGTTAGGTTTGTAGGCAGGGCACTCCAGTCAAAGGCTCTAATAAGAGCTGTCCGAAACGACAGTGGAACTTAGGAACCCGAACAAACGCTCAGTAACAGTTATTTACACATAATATTGGTTGGGCGAGGAAGGACACTTGTGTAATTGAAAAACTAATTTTAGACGCATTGTTAACAGTTTTATTCATGCTCTATTGCTTT